>APFE031008013.1:101254-186884 GCA_000404065.3 Pinus taeda | reverse complement strand
GGAGATATGTGATGTCCAGAGTCCTTACAAGTGGTATCAGAGCCATGCCCCAAAGTTAGCCAAGTGGATGAATCCTCGGAATGCCGAACGAAGGTGGTGGGCCCCGGTAATATCACGATGGGATTTGTGGATGAGCTCGGTTAGACAAGCAATGTGCTCCGGATTCTTCATGGACGTGTCCTGGTGCCAACACGGTGAAGAGAAGTTGACCTGTGATAGAGCAAGCTCTCGAGGCAGGTGGTGCTCCATGTAAGGCGTGTGCTTCCAACGCATTGGAGTGGAGAATCCTGGTTGGTAGAGAATGGACGGATGGATAATCATTTGAGGGGAGGCTCAATGGTCCTTTGTTCGAGGGGAGGATTGTTGGGTATACGACCAAAGTCCCACATTGACTAGAAGTGGGGAAGATCATGGATATATGGACATATAAGAATGGACAAATATCTCCATTGGTATGAGGCCTTTTGGGGTAAAGCCCAAAAGCAAATCCATGAGGGCTTAGGCCCAAAGTGGACAATATCATACCAATGTGGAGATATGTGATGTCCAGAGTCCTTACAAGCTCATGGACACTTGATCGACTGCATCCCCAAGTGTTCTCTAAATGATTTCTTCGACTCTAGTCTCCTTGAAACCATTATACCTATGCTACTAAGAGGCAGATGAACACATGCCATATGTGGAGACATGGAAACACTCATGGTAAGAAATATGTGAGTCGAAAACCAAAATTAACTTGAGAAATGACTTGCAACATACTTGTGTGACTGATCATGAAGGTCACTCAATTTATACTGGGAGTTTGGGAGACTGACTGCCAAAACTATGCATGGCCTAGTCTGGGCTGTCAAGAGGCTGAATGACTATTGGAATTGTGCAATGCACACTCCAGCTTGGCCTGTTGAGGACTCAAACTACGCAATGCACAATTTCAGTTAGTAGTGACATATAGTCAACAAACTACATTACACAGTTTCTAGGGCCAATGGGACACTGCCTCCAACAGTTGTACAATCCAACCATGGAGGTGAGTGCCTAGATAGAGTTGCACAATTTCTGGAGGGAAGGAAAAGTATTTTCTTCCAGAAATGCACAGTGCTAGATGAGCAAGGCACAGTCCAGGCCAAAGCAGCCCAGTCCGACGGACTGGTGACGGAAAACATGAGAAGTGTGCATGCATGATGAAATGAGTGCAAACAAGGGTGAATGATCCTTCAGATAAACAACAAGTGTAGGATTCAGGTAATGGGAAGGCATTCATGTGTGTGAAGCGAGTTTCCACAATGGCGACCATATATGCAAAAACATTTTCATGCATGTGACAATAGTGAGATGTTAACAAAAACTAAAATAGTGCTAGTAAAAGCTGGTATCTATCAAAATGACAATAATCACTCACTGAAATGAAGTGGCCAACATTCATATGAAGTGAAACAACAATGTTCCAGAAATGCACCTCAAGACATGAAGAGTAGGCTTACCCAAAAATAGCTGAGTTGAATGTGCCGACAACTTCTAGATTCAATGCGGGATGTCAAAATTGCAAGATCAATGTGAGGAATGAGCTTTGTAGCGCCCAGTTGATGAGTTTCGATAAAGTCAAGGTTGAAACATGCATGCCACAAATCTAGGGAATGTGACACTTGGTGGGAGGTTTATGAAATGATCCTTGCATGTAACCTCCAACTGCTACAAATAGATCCTTGAATTAAGGGATGCCTTTGCATGCTGACTTGGGAGGAGCAAACCATGCATTCAAATCAATTTTCCTCGATTTCGGAGGAAACCAATCAACACCACTGTACATACAACAATCTGCTCAATTGGGAGGAACAAATGCACATTTCTAGGAGGGAGTTGGGCTGGCTTCCTAGAGGGATTGTGCAATTTCTAGGCAGCGCTGCTAACTTTTTCCTAGAATTGCGCATTTCTTGGCTGAGTAGCCCTGCTGGGAGGAATTGCACAATTTTCTCAGTGAACAGTGACAAGAAGATTTGGGAAATTCTAGAGCTCAATGGGCTGCCATATAGAATTTCACAATTTCTAGAGGGAAGGCTAGTTGCCCTCTAGAATTCCACAATTTCTTGAGGGACTTGCTCAACTTGTAGCAGGACCAAGTCCGGTGAAAGAACCTGTGTGGGAGATGCAACAAGATTTGATGGACATACTGTCATTTGTAAGAAAATCACTGAGGCACATGTACCTGACAAGACAAGACATGTTGTTGTGGAAGGTTGGAAGGGTGGCTCTAAAACGAAGCTAAGGAAACAATTTGGAGGGTGGTTGTAGCCGCTACAACAAATGGATACTGATATTGAGCAACATGGGTTAGAGAAAGACATCGACCTCATGCTTCATCACTAAGAGGTTGATCCACTAGCTTCACCATGTCGAGGAGAAGAGCAATTCCCAAGATACCAAGGAGACACATAAATCCTTGGAGACAATCTGGAAAGGGAGATGCATAACATCTCATTCGACGAGTATCAACACAGAGTTGTGCAATCTCATAGAATTTCAACTTCGGATGATCACAAATATCCTGCACAGTTCGAGGAACAAGTGATTGTGTATGACATGTGCAAACATCCAGTAGCATTGGCTGATGCTTCTAGAGAATATGCGGAAGCTGCTAGCTTGAGTGTTTGCTTCCTGATATCTGAGAACGCACGAATGACTAAGAAGCTTCAAACGACCAAGAAAGGAGGAGAGTTGCTTATAACATCCGCCCGATCAGAATCGAAGAAGGCAATATTGGATGAAGTATTGTCCCTTGACATAGTCATGCGGGTGTTGTATTCCAAGTTTGGCACCATGCATAAGGTAGTTTTCCATCTCAATAGATGGCATCAACGTTATGCTAGAAGAGCACATGTCTCATCGAAAGTAAATGTTGTTGTTGATTACATGCAAACGTAGATGATGAGATTTAAGGGATCCTTGCTTCGCTTTCATAACATGATGAAGCCCATAGTAGGTGAGCTAAAGTCATGAACCTGGAGTCAGATCCAGAACTATGAAGAGCTCTCGCATCCCATAACTAGTCTATAGGCTTCCCATGCACATGTATTCAAGAGTATGGATGTTGTTGTGTGGTCACATGTGATCATCTATTGGGACTGTTAGCTCTGCTACATACCTTTGATTTCTAAACGTCAGAAATGAACTTGGCCCTTGCTCATGCTCAAAAGAGGCTCACAACAGTCATTTTCTCCTTCCCTTGCACCGCTCAGATTCCCTTCATCAATCCTAAAAATGATTATTTCCTTTATCGGGTCTAGGTTTAATCGCTATCGAAAATCGCATCCATGTGTGTATAAAGGTTGAGCCCCTCAACTTCCACCGATGCGATATTGCGATGTGATCTAATCACAATCACACATTGCCATACGTAAAGGCCCAAAACTACCAAAAAATCTGATCTGATGACTCCCATCGCACCTGATAAAGCAACTTGTCTAATCACTCCTCTGTCGTCCGATCAGTCCCGTCGAGATCGAATGGCCTTCGCTCATTTCGCGCCCACAAAGCGATGGCATGTTAGTGCACGATGGAGAGCGGTTTTTCTCTCTCCTCCATCGCTACGTGTCACGCGTTGAATGGAATTGTACGCCCTCACCCTTTTACTGCGTAATGCCTAAAGGCGGTGCAATCGAGACTACTTACCACTTAATCGTCTTCTCTTGCCCGATAAATGCTGCGCACCTTCAACACTCGATGACCGTTGGATCTACCCGCCCAAGATCCAACAGTCCATGCTCACTCTGCTTCCATATCTCCTGATACTCTCTGCCAAGATATCCCCGCTGTCTATCCTCTTAATCTGATAGCTAACCTTCTCCCTCATCTAGCTCATCCATTAGCCACACAGTCCACATCCCTTGACCGTTCCGTGCACCTGAAGGACAAAAATGATCGGCTCACTAGTACCAGTTGCAATTGCTCCTCAGCAATCACATTCAACTAGCAGTGTGGATGAGAAGGAAAAGGACAGAGTTCGAGCAGCTACCCACATTTAACAGTTATGGTATTTCATTTTATACGACACTCCAACCGCCCGAGAGGACAATAGAGCACAGAAAAAGATCAGATTCATCCAATACAGTAAGAAAATGAACCCAGAGACTCCATCAAGCAGTTAAAGCGATTGGTGGTCAATTATGACCCCTCTATACTTGGAATGGCCAAGTACCTTTGTAATGAAATTCTATATATAGCCATGCAAAAGATGTAATCAGGGTTGATGGTTTTTGTTTTGATGTAGGGTTCAACCTCCGGAGGCTATAAATACTTTGATACTTGTAGCATCTCATCTTCATTTTTAGCTAATACAAGCTTCTTTTGCTGTTAATTGCTCAATTTCCATTCTTCTTCTGTTCCAAGCTGTGCTTGATATGCTGCATTTCTGAACTCTTATTGTTTAGCATTAGAGTAGCTGTAATCCTACCTCTGTGTTAAAATCTTGTATGTATTAGTGAATGAGTTATTCAGGTTTCTCCTCCACTAGTGCCAGAGAGTTGTCATCTTATCTGTGCATTAGGGAATTATATTTGCAGACTTCTTTACTGGTTGCAGTCGGCCATCACAGGGTTCTATGTATCTGCTGATGTGGTCAGTACTCTCCATACTCACCCAATTCTTAAAATGTCAGTAATTGGTGGTCTAAGGCCTTGTATTCTAGGGGTGTTCATGCATGTCTGGAGTCAAGCAAAGTAGAAGTGGTTATCTGGCTTGAACAAGCATCATTCGTTCCATTTATCCATTTACAACAATAAGTTGAATTTGTAATGTTCCCAAGCATCTCCAAGCTACAACCTAGGAGAGTTTCTTTGGGTGATAACATTAATTGGTGCCATTGTTGGGGAGAGGAATTTGAAGCTTAGCTTCCTTGGGAGAACGACACAGTTCCAGCTTTGATGATAGACAAAGTCTAGACACATTTCCAGTTGTAATCATATATCTCGCGACTCTGCTAGATAACCAACCTTTGGCAACTCCACATTATAGTTCTGGCTCAGTTTGTGAGACATACTTGGAGAAATCCTTAGAAATCCCTAGCTGACCCAGTGCCTAACCCCGAGAAGATTGTCAAGCAGTGGAGAACATCACAGAAAGGTTCATTAGGATCAAGTAAGCCCAAAAAGTCTTATGAATCTCTGCAAGAAAGGCTTGTAGCCAAACATATACAGTTTAAAGATATAGAGCCTAGCATTGTTAGTGAAGAAATACCTGCAAAGATTCATAAAGCTCCTTGTTCACTTAGTTCCCCTTTAGGTCTCAGTCCAAAGAAAGCCTCCCATATAGTCTGTCGTTTTCCTTCATTTCTTTCATCTATTCCATAATTTCCTACTGCTCAATCTATCAGTATCCTTCCACCTGTCCCAGTCATGGCAGGCTAGCAAGCACCCACGAAGATGGAAAGAATCATAGCTGCTAGGTATGGATCCTTGGTCTTTTGTTCCTTTGAATGCCATACCTTTATGAGAATATCATAAGTATATGCTCAAGTTCACTGGTACAGAAGGAGTGATAGCTGAAGAACACCTTGAGTCTTTTTATAGCTATGATGATAACCTAGATATCAATGAGGATGATGTGTGGATGAGAGTGTTTGTTGAGAGCCTTGATGGAGAGGCTAGAAAATGGTTCAGAGAACTGGCCCCTAGGTCTATAACATATATTGAAGCATTAGATGATGTATTTCTAAATGATTGGGGAGATAAAAAAGACTTGTTGTATTACCATACTAAGTTTGGTAATCTGAAGAGGGAGAATGGGGAATGTTTGCCTGATTTTAATAAAAGATTTAACCGTATGTATAAAAAGATACCAATTGAAGTAAAGCCCACCCCCACCTCTGCCAAACTCACTTATCCCAATGCTTTTGACTCTGGTTTTTGCCTACTTTCGAGAGAAAGAAGATATGCCACTCTGGCTTAAATGCAAGATGCAGCCTTAGAGGTGGAATCCAATATCATGACTGCAGAAAAACTCAAAAGTCATGTTGATAGAAGCAGGCAGAGAGGTGAGGCTTCTTCTTCCTTTGTTTCATCTTTAGAACCTAAATTAGACAATATGACTAAGATGATAGAGTCTTTGGCTGCTGAAATATCTAAGATGAAGGTTGAGCAAAGCTCTGGGAAGGGAAGGCTTCCAAATACATTCACTCAAAGAAATCCAAATCCATTTAAAAGAACAAATGAACAGTTGTAGATCATTTAGAGGGGTAAAGAAGAAAATGAAGGACAAAAGGTTAAGGCTCCTTTCCAAAACATAGTCATTGAGGAGGAGCAGTTTGAAGAAGAGGATGAAATTCATTGCATGAAAGATAAAGGCAGTGCTGCCTTTTTGACATTGGATGCCTATGAAGAATCATTATTATAGGAACAAACCAGACAAAAGTGGGACAGGGAGGTTGTTTTGCAAATTGATGAATAGCAAAGATACAATCTAAGGTCAAAAGCAAACAATGTTAAGGAGAATCCTGCCCGAAAAGGTGTTTTCCCAACAGGGCCACAAAATATCAGACAGAGAAGACCAGTAGCTGATCCAATCATCCTCAAATCTCCAACCATAGAGGTAAGAGGCCTTGAAGTTTACCCTTATTCTTTTAGCTTTCCATCAGAAATTCAGAAGCCAAGAATACCCATGCCTCTGATTTAACCAATGAAGAATGAGTCCTTCAAGAAATCTATCCTTGAAGAGTCGGAGCCCAAAGCCAGCCAAAATTCTAATGACTATGCAAATCTGCAAATTGACCAACCTACTATTATCCTCATCCCAATGATCAAAAGAGGTGAAGTTAGCTCCCCATCATGTTATGCTTCTCTGTCTGTTAAAGAGACAATCCCTCATAGTTTTCCCCTAGGCACTGGAGCCAGCTATGATTCCATGCCCAAGGTTGACACGGATAATCTCAGTCTTGATATTCTGAAGCTTGCCCAGTTGGCCTGCACACAACGTGAAAGGGCAGTTTGCCAGATCACAAAGGAAGAAGGCTCACAGATTTGGGACACCTTCTTGGATGGGGCTTTTTCTAAGAAATTTGCAGGAGCAAGTGAAGTCTTTGTGTCCCCCACACAAGAATACATTGATTCACCATTTATAGTAATTATGCAGGCCACAAAGGACACAGTTGAGTACACAAAAACCCTTATTATTCAGTAGGTGTACAAAAGCTTCCATGAAGAACATCCAAGAACGAGAGCATACAAAGAGGGGGTGAAATATAAACTATCTCTACCTCATAAGGTCAAATGTCCTAAACGTTTTGAGGTAGATGATCAAATAAATCTGATTTTGCAAGTCTTTGATGAACCGGCTAACAGGCATATTGACCAAGAGAAGGAGAAACGATTTTGATAGCCCAGTAAATGGGCAGTTTTGAAAATTATGTTGTTTAAGGTCTTTTGGCCTTAAAGTTGAAAATATGTTATTTTATCAGTTTTAGTGTAAGCTTAATTAGACTCCATACCCAATGGAACACTAGGAAATTTTACTAATCTAATTTTCACAGGAAAGGCAATGATTTGCAGTTCTTGAGACCTCACAGGGAGGATCTCATCCCCAAAAGGAACCAATGTTAGCTCTACTACATACGTTTGATTTCTAAAGGTCGGAAATGAGTTTGGTCCTTGCTCATGCTCAAAAGAGGCTCACAACACTCATTTTCTCCTTCCCTTGCACTGCTCTTATTCCCTTCATCAGTCCTAAAAATGACTATTTCCTTTATCGGGTCCGGGTTTAATCGTTATTGCAAATCACATCCATGTGTGTATAAAGGCTACGCCCCTCAGCTTCCGTCGATGAAATATTGCGATGTGATTTGATCGCAATCACACATCACCATACGTAAAGGCCCAAACTACCAAAAACGCTAATCCGATGGCCCCTGTCACGCCCAATAAAGCAACTTGCCTGATCACTCCTCCACCTTCCGATCAGTCCCGTCAAGATTGAACGCGATGGAGAGCATTTTTTCTCTCTCCTCGGTTGCTACATGTCACGTGCTAAATGGAATTGCACGCCCTCACCCTTTTACCACCTAATTCCCAAAGGAAATTCGATCAAGACTACTTATCGCTTAATCCTCTGCTCCCGCTTGATAAACGCCGCACACCTTCAACACCCGATGACCATTGGATCTGCCTGCCTGAGATCTAATGACCCGTGCTCACTCCACTTCCATATCTCTTGATACTCTTCACCAAGCAATCCCCACTGTCTATCCTCTTAATCCAATGGCCGACCTTCTCCTTCATCCAGCTCATCCATTCGCCACGCAGTCCACATCCCTTGACCATTCCATGCACCTAAAGGACGAAAGTGATTGGCTCAGCAATACCAGTTGCAATTGCTCCTCAACAACCGCATTCAACTAGCAGTATGGTCGAGAAGGAAAAGGATAGAGTTTGAGTAGCTAATCACATTTAACAGTTATAGTATTTCATCTTTTATGACACTCCGGCCACCCAAGAGGATAGTAGAGGATAAGAAAAGATCAAATTCATCCACTACAGCAAGCAAACGCACCCAGAGACTCCATCAAGTAGTTAAAGTGGTTGGTGGTCAATTATGACCCCTTCATACTTGGAATGGATGAGTGCCTTTGTAATGAAATTCTATGTATACCCATAAAAAGGATGTAATCATGGTTCATGGTTGTTGTTTTGATGTAAGGTTCAACTTCTGGAGACTGTAACTACTTTGATACTTGCAGCATCTCATCTTCATTTTCAGCTAATACAAGCTTCTTTTCCTGTTAATTGCTCACTTTCTATTCTTCTTTTGTTCCAAGTTGTGCTTGATATGTTGCATTTCTGAACTCTTGATGTTTAGCATTAGAGTAGTTGTCATATTACCTTTGTGTTAAAATCTTGTATGTATCAGTGAACGAGTTATTCAAGTTTCTCTTCCACTAATGCCAGAGAGTTGTCATCTTGTCTGTGCATTAGGGAATTAGATTTGCAGACTTCTTTACTGGTTGCAGCCAGCCATCACAGGGTTCTGTGCATCTGCTAGTGTGGTCAGTATTCTCCATACTCACCCAATCCTTAAACTGTGAATAATTGGTGGTCTAAAGCCTTGTAGTCTAGGGGTGTTCACACATGTCTAGAGTCAAACAAAGTAGAAGTGGTTATCTGGCTTGAACAAGCATCATTCCTTCCATTCATCCATTTAAAATAATAATTTGAATTTGTAATGTTCCTAAGCATCTCTGAGCTACAACCTAGGAGAGTTTCTTGGGGGTGATAATAGGGACTCTCACCCAGGCGAAGACAAAGGCACAGGTCCGACTAGAGCTTGACACATATTTTGATGAGGTGATGCACATAGCCACCACCCCAAACTTGTCAATATGAGAAGACACCATGCACAAGTATGTTATTAGTTTGACTGCACTCAGGAAAAAGATGCACATGCAATCAAATGAGTTGGACAATGGAGCCCGAACAATGTACTCGAATGCTATGGAGGAAAGAGTCAGGTTCCAAAAATATGTCACCTTGGAGTACACAAAAACCATCGTGGACTAGCGAGCTTGCCATTAGTTCGCTACTATCAATCACCATGAGGATGTTGAAGAGTTGGCATTCTAAAAGTTGTTCGTGTCATAGTGATGTCTTACATGGCTTGCTCAAGCCATTTTGTCTCACATGGCTACATGTGCATTGTAATGTAATGTCTTGTGAAGTGTAAGTTCAAGTGTCGATAGTTGGATGTAACAATGATCGAGTAAATGAAGAATCATGAGGGTAGATGAACATTAAAAGAGGGGAATGTCAAGATCCACCCCACCCTTTTCTATAAATAGTAACTCATACCTCATTCTATAGGCTTTTTGGTTAGCCAAGCTTCGAGAGGATTATCTTAGAGAAACCTTGGACAGTATTGTAACACACCTTGGCTTCTCCACTGCACAAAGCTAGTATGTCTCTTTCGAGGAGCAGGCAGCTGTGGCTATAATGTTACGCTATCGGAACTAGTGGCTAGACATGGATGTATTGTATGACTCTAACTTACACTTCTTAATATAATAGAGCCAACACGTTTCATGCATATGTTGTATTGTATTCCACCTACCTTGTTTACTCTAATGATATATGTATTTCTTTGCTTATACATGCATGTATGGACTATTCTGTATAAGTATGTATGAATATTACTAAAATGTGTTGATTGGTTTAACCATCACTTTGGATTGCTTGCTAACTTTATTTCTAGCTTGTAATGCATCTTCACTCGTGTGTTCCCTTCCAAGCCGCATACTATTACAGGTTTCCAAGGGGCACACTCACCCCACTTTCTACATGTTAGAACTGTTCATGCACCTTCTTTGACTCAGCACAACTGTCACACCCTTGCTACCAACGGGTACATCTGACTTGCCTCTGTGTGAAATTGTGGTCAAGGGATTACCATACGACCCATTGTTGGGACTCCTACACCCAATGGTTTGAGTTTTAATTGGGACTTCTTACCAGGGAGATCCCTTGAAATGTTGGTGGGTCCAGCACCATCAACAACCTCTTAAATATTGAAGCACCCATTTCACTATTCACCAATGTTCTCACTTGGATTTTCCATGAACCCACTGACAACTCCTACTACATGTGAAATATTAGATCTTGTAGATACCATCACATACATTATGTTTCCTACATCATTAGCATATGTTACATGATACATATATTACTTTTCTTCAGCAGCTATAGGACTCAAAACAGAAGAAAGCTTTAAATGGGAAGCTAATTGAACATTAACAGGTTTCATACTGTTCATACCAAACTTTTCAAGTTTTCTTCCCACATACTTCTGCTGTGATAACCAAAGCTTGCCATTTTTCCTATCTCTGTGCATCTCCATGCCCAAGATATGTTTTTGTGCTCCAAGATCCTTCATATCAAACGTTCTAGAGAGCTAACCCTTTAACCTATGGATCTCTTCCATTCTTTTGCTTGTAATAAGCATATTGTGAACATGCAAAACTAAGATAATGAATTTGACACTGAAACTCTTGAAGTATACACAATGATCATACTCACTTCTAATAAATTTTTGGCTGACCATGAAGGAGTCAAACTTCTTGTACCATTGCCTAGGAGACTACCTCTAGCCATAGAATGATTTGCTAAGCTTACAAACTAATCTTATGTTGTGACCTTGTACAAAACCTTTTGGCTATTCCATATATATCTCTCCTTGCAAATCACCATGTAGAAAACCTGTTTTAACATCTAAATATTCTAACTCAAGGTTAAGTAATGCAGTTAGTGTCAACAAAGTACCAATAGAAATAAGTTTTACCACTGGTGAAAAAATCTCATGAAGGTCAATACCTTCAACCTGAGAATACCCTTTTATTACCAGCCTCACCTTATACCTTTCATTACTTCCATCATCGTTATGATTCAATTTGAAAAACCATTTTCATGCACCAACAATTCTCCCTTCAGGAAGTTCTACAAGATCCCAGGTATTTTTCTTGGCTAAGGAATCCATTTCTTCTAGTTGTTTTCCATTTTTCACTATCCATATCATCCACTACTTCCTGATAACAAGAAGGTTCCCCAACTTCAGTAATCAAAGCAAAAGATGAAGCAAAATATTCATACCTTTTGCAAGTTTTTCTTTCCGTTGTAGACCTTCTTAGAGTGATTGGTTGCTAAACTTATTCAGAAACGTCAACAATTTCCCTTTGCATCTTCTTCACCTTTTCCTCCAAAAGTCTCTCCTTCCTTTCAACTTTCATAAAAAGGTCTAGCCTCCAACTGAATTTGTTGATCTATCGATACCTATTCTTGTTCAATTCTTTCAACATCTGATTTTAAAAGAGAAGATTAATCAAATGTTACATCTCTACTAATGACTATGGGAAGTAGGATCCCACAACCTGTATACTTTCACTGCATAGTCATACCCAACAAAGACATAACATTTCAATTTCAGATCTAATTTTGAACACTGATTTTTACTAATAAGAGCATAGGCATCACAACCAAATATACTTAAATGTGAATAATCACAAGACTAACCTAACCAAACTTCTTCAAGAATTTTACAATTAATTGCTATTTAAGGTGATATGATAACTAAATAACAAGCAATGGATACTACTTCTACCCACAACTCCTTTAGCAAGTTAGCATTGTTGATCATGCTTCTATCTCTTTCTATAAGAGTCTGATTCATACGTTTAGCAACACCATTTTGCTAAGGAGAATAAGCAATAGCTTTATGCCTAACTATTCCTTCATCCTTACAATATTTTTCAAATTCTAAGAAGTAAGTTCACCACCATTATCAGTTCTCAAACATTTGATTGATTTGCCTATTATTTTTCCTACCATTTCTTTAAATTGTTTAAATACATTGAATACATCATCTTTATTTTTTAACATAATGACCCAAACTTTCCAGGAGAAATCATCAACAAATGTCAAGAAATATAAAACACCTCCATACGATACACCAAGAGATGGTCCCCATAGATCAGAATCAATATAGTCCAAAATTTCCTTACTATTATGACTTCTTGTTTTAAACCTTTGTTTACATTTTTTTCCATATACACCACGTTTACAGAAATCCAACTTCAAGGATTTCAAATCAGGATTTAATTTACAGTTCATTAGTACCTGAAGACCCTTTTCACTCATGTGACCCAATCGTTGATGCCATAGGTGAGTACCTTCTTATTTCTCTAACACAATCGCTACTTCATTGACTTAAATACTTCCATTGAGTGTATAAATATTTCTGACCTTTTATGTGTTCAAAATAATTAGGCCACCTTTTGAGACTTTCAACACTCCATTCTGACCTGTAAACTTATAACCATCTAAGTCTAACACTCCCAAATAAATCAATTTTTTATTCAATTCAGGTACATGTCTAACATTAGTTAATTTTCTAATTGTGTTTTCATACATCTTAATCTTGATATTTCGCATCCCAACAATCTAACATGATACCTTATTACCCATAAACACAGAACTATCATTTACAACTTCATATGAAGTAAAAAAAATTGAGTGCAGAATCATCTAATAAGAAGCACTCGAGTCTAACAAATAATTTTCAAAATTCTAAGAGACATTACATACATGTAAAGCTTCATCTACCATACATAATTCTTCAGTAGATAAAACTTCATTTTTCATACCTGAATGAGCTTGATTTTCTTCCTTCTTTGGGTTTTCAAACTCTTTCCATTCCCAACAGTCTTTCTCGAGGTGTTCAATTTCATTGTAGTACCAAAATTTCACCTTACACTTTTTTCTTTTGATTTTGGTATGGAAGAACCCCTTGTTTTCTCCTCTACTTATTTTGACCATCCTCTAGCTACCATGGCTTCTGATGTAGAGGTTTCAACATTGGAATTCTTCCTTACTTCTTCAGCAAATAGAGCTCCCACAACTGAATCAAATTCCAAGGACTCAGTTGTGCTCAAACTGATAGAGGTAATGAAGTGGTCCCATGACTCAGGCAGGGAACAAGTCAAGTTGATAGCTTTGTCTTCTTCCTAAATTTTAACTTCCATATCTGACAATTGGAAAATAAGTGTATTAAAAACATTTATATGTTCTGCAATTTTTGTACTCTCCTTCATCTAAAGACTCTATAATTGTCTTTTTAGATAAATTATGTTGGCTAACAATTTGGTCATATATAACGTTTCGAGATTTCCACTCAAACCTTCTCCTAAAGTTTCTTGAACTATATTGAAGAGAGCTTCATCTGCCTAGCATAACCTGATGGTCCTTAGAGCTCGGGCATCCAAGTCATCCAAGTATAAATTTGTCATGCTAGTGGGTTTCTTCTTCACCCCGTCCAAAGATTTGTGCAACCCTTGTTGCACAAGAAAATATCTAACCTTTAGTTCCCATAGAGCAAATTTTTCTTTCTGGTGAATTTCTCCAACTTAAACTTTGAAATCGTCATTTTAGCCATTTCTTTCCTACAAATCATTCCTCCAAGGGTTCGTGTCTTTTAAGTAGGGTTTCCTAGTTACCTGAGTTTCCCTTTTTTTTAAATTTTGAAGAAAAATTCTACTGAAATTTTGTTACTTGAAAGAATTTCAAAATTTTTTTCCTTTCCCAGAAAGAAAATTGTTCTTTTTCTCTTTTTTTTCAATTTAATGAAACCCTACAATAGTTTTCTGGAAAACTATTTTCTTTAATTTAATGAAAACCTACTAAATTTTTTTGGAAAAATATTCATTGGTTTCTGAACCCCAAACAAAGAATTTTGGAAAAGATTTGCCTAGAAAAATAATTATTTTTCACAAATACCCGCATTTTACAGTGAGAAACAATATTGGTTTTGCACAATGTTCGACTGGTTCTTCCACATCATTTTTCATAAACCCTCTTCCCGCAGTAGCAGTGGCCTCTTCTTCCTCGTTCAATAAAACGAAAAACGACAGAGGCTGCTCCACGATTTGCACAACAGGTTGATCTACAACTTGATTACTATGCTTTGTCTTTCACAAAGATGGTTGAATAAAATTTGCCTACAAAGGCTCTTCCTCCATTTGCACAACGGACTGCTCTGCGTCACTCTATCAGCATTCCCCTCTCAACAATGTTCCTACCTCTCCAACGATGATAGCTCAACTTGAGAGAACCGACTTAACTCATTATTTAGTGGGTAGGGTTCTTTTGCAATCGAGAGCAAATAAAGAAATAGACCAAATAATATTAAAATGGTGACATAGATCCTTGTGAATTTTTCAATGTGACTGAAACTTACTATAGTTTTCCCTTCACAATGGTGGGCTTTTCATTTCTCGGTGGGCGCATAAGTAGGGTCTTTGCTGAGAATTCTTCCTTCTCCAATGACAGGGTCTCTCAATGATGAGTTTGAGCCCAAACTTCTTCAATAAGTAAAAAATGACGACTCTATTGTGTTTGACTAACTGTTCCCTTTATTAAAATGATGTATTTGTTTCCCTTCACAACGGCAAAGGGAGAATCACCCTTTATCTTTGCAATAACAACGTTTCTTCAACTAGTAATCACAATGGTTCTTCAAACCTACTCGACAACTTTCAACTCAAGCTTTAAAACCACTTGTTGGTCTCAGGAGCTCATTAAACAAGAAAGAGATACAGAGAAACTGAATAGGAAACTGAAATTAAACATGCACAAGTAAACACAACGTATTTACATGGTAAAACCTTGACAATGTGTCAAGGAAACCTCCACCGGGCAAGGATTGGAAATATTTATTATTGGAAGATGATTCTCCATGATACAACCTCTTGGGCATTCACTAGTTTCATATGAGCCTCTCGTACATTATATAACTGTTATCCGGTATAAATCTCGTTACTAATTTACAAAACTAACTGGCAGTAATTAATAAATATTTTACTCATAGTTACATAATTTGTTGTCACATATCAACACCACTACAACACGTGAGAGATTTAGGGAGATAAGTGAACAACGTTGGGTAAAGCAGATGACTGTGGAAGAGGATCCATTGGTTGAAAGGATTTTGGACACCAAAGTTGCAAAGCATGCTATGGGAAAGGAGTATCTAGAGATTACAGAAAATTTTAAGGATGGAAGTTTATATTAAAGTTTAGCAACCCTAGTGGATCTTACTAGTCCCTAATATCCAAATATTAAAATGTTTGATGATAATTTTCTAAAAATTTCTTGATTTCTAGTTATTTTATATTAGACAATATATTGAATTGGTGTTTTTTAAGGTAAAATACTTTTGTATCGTAAAAGTTGGGTGAATTCCTTTTTAGGAAAATGGAAATTGGTGAATTCCTTTTTTGGAAAAATCATGGAATATTAGCGCATAATATTAACCCGTAAATTTTCCCTGCTAGAGATTTTGGTGAAGTGGAACAATTGTGCGATGGAGGATTTAACATGGATGAGTGTTACAACCCTACAAAAACGATATTTCTCTATAGAGGACCTTATGAGCAAGGGCTAATGATTTTGCTTCTTTCTTGGGGATTCTGATGTTAGAGCATTAGACCAAGTTGTGGGAAAAACAAAGGGGTCTTGACAATGTGGTGGATTGGCCACATGTTGAGCTAGAAATGTTGATTTTGTCTCCTTTATTGAAATTTTAAATAATGTAAATACAAAATTTCAATAAGTTGTAGAGTCTAGGAAATGAAGAGTCATTTTTGTTGTGACTTTTCGACTTCCCTCAACTAGAGAGAAGGGGAAGTGAATTACTTTCCAAGGATGTGCATAAAAAGAGTATCGATTGAGAGGACAAGAGCTTCTTCTCTTGCCTTGAATCTATACCTGTGTAATAAAAAAAAGAAAGTGTAGCATATTCAACCTATTTCTCTCTATTAATTCTTTGTGTTGTTATTTCCATGTTAAAATTGTATCCACATTGGGTTTCATCCTAGAATTAATGTTACCCAAGGCTTGTAACATTATGTGGTCATAGAAAATCATTTTTTGTGTTGTGGTTGTTAGGAGTGATTATTAAAGTGATCCCAATCCCTATGTTGCATCATCTTTTCTTTGCAGCCAGTGACATGGTTATGATGTTTTGAGTCTACTCAATAATTTGATGAGAGGATGATTGATGCAGATAAAGTAGGAGCAGATCAATTTTTATAGACGAAAGCATGAAGAAACTCAAAAATTCGAGCACTGCACAGAGCCTTTGTTTTGGACGCGGTCATAGTTTTCTTGAGGGCCATTGTGTAATGATCGCTAAGAGAGATGAAGGAGGCCCCTTCCGAAGGATGGAGGACATGTTCAGAGGTGGAGAGAAAATTTTGTAAAGAGCGCGAGTCATTTTGTCTCCGAAAGACGGAAAAAGAGTTTCTAAGGGCACTACGAAAATATTTCGTAGCACCTCTCACAGTGTATTTCTAACTATGTTGTACCTAGCTTTCCTTCAAGTATGCTTGCTCCCATCAATAATTTTGATATTTCTAAACTTAGAATATTTATTTTTTTTTTTTTGTTATTATATATTTTGATATAAATTTAATAGTTAAAAATACTTGTTTTTTACTAAAAAAAAATTACTATGGATATAGTTAAGAATATATACAGCCTTTAGACTTTAATGGTCAAATTCCTAAATAAAAATATATTATTATTCCATATATATTGAAAAGAAGTTATGAGATCGTAACGACTTTTTATTACAGATACTACATGTATGTTTCATAAGAAAATTATTTTTGGACATCATTTTAATGGAAGCTTTTCATTAAATTTATTAACTTACCTTTTATAAATAAATATTTATGATTATTGTTATAAATTGTATCAATTGAATGACAGGTAAGATACAAGTGGCAAAGTGGCAACACAGTAGTAGATTTAAATATATATATTTTATTGTCGGTTAGTTCCAACTTCATTGAAAAAACCGACCATGCATAAAATACTTAATTCGCACATATAAACGCCGACATTACATAAAATACTTGATTACAGAGATGCAACAGTGAGATAGAGGATGCAGCCGATTTTAGACATAGAACTGAGCCGACAACATGTTGAAATTTGACCTAACAAATCAAACTCTTTGTGACTATTGTGTTGTCTGAAGCTGAAGATCCAGATTAGTAAAGTAGAAATTGCAGGCCTGTCTATACGAGGGTGCAGATCAAATTACAGAATTTTGAAATGGCGTCGGCAGAATAATCTTGACTTTCTCCATTTTCGAGTTTCGGCTTTGAGACGACAGCATGGAGCTATTAAAGTCAAACGCCTTACTCCCTCTGCTCACACAATAAAATAAATAAAAAGTGTGATCCAGAGGATGAGTTTAGGTCTTGTCATGTGAATTATTTATTTATTTTGGTAATTTTATCCGATAAGCCGATTACATAATAAGCATGTCACAGTCGCAGCATGAAATTCCAATCATTGGGAAAGAAGATAACATACCATCCCAACTACACAATTTACACTGACTTGACATTGATATTGATATGGCTGTGTGCATTTGTTTTTGGGTTATCTTCGTTCCCGATCAGCGAATAAGAAGATTAATATTGGAAGGAGATTTTGAGCGTGATTTTTAAAAATTGGTATGATTTACGATGTTTTAAGAGTGGTATGATGTGTTTTTGTTTATTTTTATGGTTTTTCTAAATCTAAAGTTATTTTTTACATTTTTTTAAGTTTGGTTGTAATTTTAGTCCGGATATATTTTAATTTTGGATCTATAAAGTGGGGAGAGTGGTTAAATCTTTTAAGATATTTATATTTTAAGAGATTTGATCTTTTAGACACTTGGTAGATTCAAAGTTAAGATGTATATACTCTTGCTTAATTCACTCTTTTAAATAGGCTATATTCCACATAAATAGTATGTGCAATTCCCTCCTTTAAATATTTTATTTTTCACATGAATACTTTGGGCAATACTATGCGGTTTTCATAAACCTGGACTCCAAACACTATTGCTAACTTAACTAAGTCAAATTTACCTTAACTACCCAACAAAAATTAATTAGAAATAATAACATTTTCCATTTTATTTTATTTTATTCCAATCAAAATATTTACATAATTGTATATAACATAACATAATCTTATAATATATAAAACCTAATATAACTTTATAATATCTTTTTCATTATGTTCTTCCATTTTAATGTTTTAAATTTTTTAAGCTTTGTTTAAAATTGTATATATACTTTAATTAAATAGTTAAACTAATTAATTCTTCCAAATTCTAAACTGAGGCTTTAATAAAAAATAAGCTATTCCCAAATGGATTGAACATTTTGGAAATTCTTTTATTTGAACACTTTTTAAATTCTTTTATTTGAATTATGAAACTATATTGTTGCTGGTCCATCCTCAAGTAAGGGTTTACATATCTATCGCTTTGAAGTTACGAAAAATAGTTTGGGTAAGTAAAATTATAAGTTTGAAAATGTTTATTTATTTATTTAGAAAAAAAATCTATCTTCATAATTAAATCGTACTTAACAGTATAAACTCAAGGTTCTAATATCATGATTAAATTTATTTTTTTGAATTTAAGGTAATCTTTGTGGAATAAAATATAGTTAAAAAGTTAATTGGTAAAAAAATGGTTAGAGGTAGGAAAATATGATACATATTAATATTATTTAAATATCTTAGTTTTAATTTATTATATTATTATTACTTTCGGCTAAAAATAGTCCTATATGTCATTTAATGAATTATTGCAAATTTACCTATTTGCAAGTTGATGACATTTTTACATGGTATTTCATGGTATGAATTTTATTTAACATTTAGGGAATTAAAGATAGAACTATTTTATTATACAAATAAGCGCATTTTTTTTCAAATCTAGAGATGTGTTTGTAATACTTTAAGAAAAATATAACATACCTGTAGTTATTGACCCATCATATTCAAAACCAAACTAGTATCACATCCATAGAGTTTTTTATTAAAATAACAAGTTTAACTATTATGGTAGAGTTACATAAACCAAAATATCTAAAGAAAGAAATCTATTGAATAACTTAGTATTATAATTGGTAAGGAAGTTAGATGGCATGATTTGATACAAAACAATAAAAACAATCATATTCACTAAATATACTACCGAAAGGTTGACCTGAATACCTTACGATTAACATATTTTTCGTCATTGATACGAAAGTCCAACTTGTTGACTTTTTTAGCTAGGATGATCACCTTCTTATATAATCTTATTAATTGCAACTGCAAAACATTGATACTAAGGAGGGTTTCCCATTGTTCCTCCATAATTCCACTAAGACCTTTTGCATGATGTTTTTAATCTACTAGTAAAGAAAAATAGTGCACATGTATTGTGTTTGCATTTGGAGAGTATTTCCCAGCTCTAGTATCTAGAGGCCATTATTTTCCTCCAATTTTGCATTCAATATGAAATACCACCCCAATATAGCCTCATTTTATACCACCAAAAGTTTCTCCCTTGCAGCATTGAATGTGTTCTCCAAGTAATGAGCATTAAAAGCTTCAACACTCACTTGAACCTTTGAACAACAAAGCTCCCTACACCTGCATCACTCCAATTTTCCTAAGAGGAGATGGGACACAACATGATGAATAATCAACTGAAGATAGGGGGTTGAGGATACGGCTTGGATGCAAACGAAGATGCAAGGAAACCATAATTAAAAAATACCACCAGCTAATTTCACATAGATAGATGGAATGGATAAGATACACCAGGTGGAACTGAAGGAGATAGCGAAACATAAAATAAGAAAAAAAGGTTAAGATGATATAAACCAAGGATGACAAAGAGAGAAATATTCCCAACCACATTAACCAAAGAGGATATCAAGTTGTGATAAAAAATTAAACTATGGAATAATGAGGTTTAAAGGAAACTTATATAAATAACAAGGAAAGCTAGATGGTTTGTCAAAAGCACTTAGATTTTAAATGCAACCAACCAAAAATAAAATCACTCTCATGATGGTTGAGGAAGGCATTGAATCCAAATGACAATAATGATAAATTGTGGGAGTGAACATTAGTGAACTTAAACTAATAGTGGGGTGATTACCCTTAACCTCTTTAAAATAAATGTCAACTATGATGTCCATACAAACTATCCTAGTGTTGCAGGATCATGATGGGATAGTGATAGCATCTTGTGAATGATCATTAGTGTATGGAAGATCTGGAGAAACCACACATCGTCAGGTGGGGAAGCTATTTGTAAAATCACTTTTTAGGCACTATTCCTAGATCAATGGGGATGAGATTATCAAGAAGACCTTCATTATCTAGTTTGTTTGTTAGCTTGTTTGTAGAACATTGAACATGAGAGGGAGTGGAAGTTCTAATTTGGGAAAGGATTCTTTTGGTGTTTTCTATACTAGTTTCAATACTGAAGTAGTGAGAAATGCTGGAAGGAGGAGAACCATTTTATAACTTCTTCACCATTTTAATTAGAAGCTACAAGTTCCCTTCCATGATGAGGGGAGAGAAACCTTCACTAATATATACTTGAACACCATACTCCAAGGCATAATGTTTTTCAAACATAATGATTCTACAATTATTCAAAGAATGAAGCCCTTTTTATTTGTAAAGTCTCCATAAAAATTTGTAGGGCCTAGGTTACTCTTGGAGGAACAATAAAAATTAAACTTCATGAAGTTGGAAAGAGAGGGTATATTTTAAGTAGGTTGAGGAAGAGAGTTGGAGTGAAGAAAATCAAGGGATTTTAGGATGTTTTCTTCAAAGTTTCTTCTTTTCCATCCATTATTAGTTGTTGGAGTGGAGAGGATCATTTCGTTTATGTCTTTCCTTATTTTTTCCAATACAAAGTATTCCATTGATGTGAGACCCTATTCTAAGCCTTATATAAGCCCTATATTAGCCATTAATCCCCCTCATAAATGGATATATATTGATTTATTTCATTTTTATTATTACACTATAATGTAGGACTACACATTTCACTGCACCTTTTCATTATTATTGTAGCCCTTGACTACTATATATATAAGGAGACCAAGTCTTAGGAACATTATACATTGTATTATATTGTATTATTTGTGAAGAGTGCATTCTAGACCACTTTCAAGACTCCAATATTGATAAATGTTGGAAGGAGGAGAACCATTTTATAGCTTCTCGACCATTTGAATTAGAAGCTACAAGTTCCCTTTCATAATCAGGTGAGAAAAACCTTCACTAATAGCTACCTGAACACCATACTTCAAGGCATAAATTCCTTCAAACCTAATGAGCCTACAATTATTTAAAGAATTGATCCTTTTTTATTTGTAAAGTATGCATAAAAAATTGCAGGGCCTAGGTTACTCTTGGAGGAACAATAAAAATTCAACTTGATGAAGTTAGAAAAAGAAGGACTCCAAGAATTTCAAATTACAAGAGAGGGTATATTTTAAGTAGGTTGAGTAAGACCATTGGAGAGAAGAAAATCAAGGGACTTTATGATGTTTTCTTCAAAGTTTCCTCCTTTCCATCCCCTAGGAGTTGATGGAGTGGAGAGGTTCATTTTGTTTATGTTTTAGCTTACTTTTTCCAATAAAAAGTATTCCGATGTGAGACCCTAATTTAAGCCTTTTGTAAGCCCTCTGTCAGCCATAAATCCCCCTTCTAAATGGATATATGTTGATTTACTTCATTTTTGTTATTACATTGTAATGTATGATTAAGTATTTCATTACATTGTTTCATTATTATTTTACCCTTGGAGACTATATATATATATATATATATAATATATATATAATATATTATATTATATATAATATATATATATATATATATAATTATATATATATATATATATATAAGGAGACCTAGTCTTAGGATCATCATATCATGTCTTATATTGCATTATTTCGAAATGGTGTTCCACCCATGAAGCAAACTATATTCATTGGCTAATTAACAACTTTAAATCACATTGCTCATAAAATTTGGTATTATAACACATGATGTTGGAAGTTTGATAGTTTGTTGTTGACATTGATGTCAAGTAATGTAAAGCTCAAGGGAATCTTGCTAAGTATTTGTGATTCTAGATATGCGATTACTATTACGGGTGTTTAGTGCCACTAACTATTGAGTATACGTTGCATATTTTTGGATTTGAATTCATGATTGCAAAATAATTGGATAGCCTCAATTGGAAGATATTTTTCATATATCACACATATATTTATATATTTATCAAAATAACATGCAAAGCGTTTGGAAATAAGCCTCTGTCAAAGAAGTTTCCATTAATATATGAAACTTGGTCAAATTCCTCGTGAATGAGGAGAAAAACTATTTTTAAGTGAAAGGATTTTAAGTTGATATGCCTTTAATGAATTTTATAATCCATGGTTCAGGATAGGCAAGGTTACCTTACTCAAGTGAAATGACAAACAAAAGAATTAGAAAAATTAGTCGATTCCTTTTGAGACTATTCGACCATCTAGGGTGTGGTAGGTTCAACACGCAATGAAGAATGAAAACAAATAAATCATGGATTTCCCAATGTTTAACACCAGGTGGAAACCCCAATATGACATGGAACAACACATGGTTCCCAATGGCATATTTGGAATTTATGTACGAAGTAGGCCAATGACTTGGAAACATGAGGAAAATAGACATGGCATACAAATTTCACTACAAGTCGCATATAGGTAGTGTTAGGAGGCAATGGAATAACAAATATGATGACATAACACATACGATGACATAACACTCTAAGGTCTTGACACATGGAAGGTGGTAGAAAAACAATATAGCAGTTGCATGGAAGATGAGGTGGAAGGCTTTGAATTCATGCATGGTGTTTGGTTTGACAAGGCTTTGTAGTGTTAAATAATTTAGAAACTCTTCATAATTTTAGCATTCAAAGGAAAAAGGTCATCTGGGTATCCAAAGGTAGGTCTAAGAAAATGACAAAGATAAATAAGACTAGATCTAGGAGCACTGGATCAGGACCCAACAAAGAACATAAGGTTCAATAGAGTTATCCAACCAACCACCTAGTTGGTGAAGTGGTCTTGTGGAAAAGGGGAGAAGGAACCATATGACATATCCCTCAGATATGTGACTCTGCGCAGACATGTTATCCACCCATCTGGCCATTCTAGGATAGAACATAGCAAGCAGGTCAAGGACTGACAAGTTACCAAATTACACAAGAGATATTTCTATAATGTGTGGATGGTAGATAATGGAGTTTAAATTTTATCCCTCAGTCAAGAATTTTGGTATATAGGGAAGAGAGCTAAAATAAAATGAGCCTAAGGCCTCTAACACCATTGAAAAGCTCAAATGTTGATAAGGAATTATGTGTTGATACAATCAAATGAGAGTTTCCATTGCTAATGCTGCTGATTATTTCCCTCAAGTATGTGCGAAAATATGAAATAATCACGTTGCTAGATGGAAACATGAAACAAGCTAATTGTTAATATAGAAAAGAGTTTAGATCCATAATCCATAAGATAATAAAGACACACAATTACTTTATGTAGAGAAAAATGATAAATATATTCTCTGATAAACATAACCTAGTAGGAAAAGCATGTAAGTCGAATACTCAACATGTTTATCATAATTTTACCTCGTTGTGTAAAAGTTTGTAAGTGGAGCAACTTAATCTCTCTTGAGGGATGGTATTTTTTCTCTTTCTCTCTCTATCATTGCTCCTTTCTTCCACACAAAATGTCAATATGATCTTACTCTAGATGTCTTTGTTAATTACTTACCCAACTCTTCTTTTATAGCCCTAAGTGGATGAGTGATCCATATTTAAGGAGGTATGAAATGAAATACATATATAAATAGAAACACAGAGATAAAACAAAATCAAAACTTAAATTAATTAATAACAAAGAACTGAAAATTGTTTACATGTAGAATGGAAATAAATTAGCTTAGGTGTTTGTAGCTTATCTCTGAGAAGAAATGTGGTGCATACATGCCTTCTTAATTGTATTACAATGAGGCTCGAAGGCATATTTATTATTGAGAAATAATGGAAAGCCCTAAACATTTAAAAATCTAACCTTAGGAGATGAAGCGCCAAAAGTCTGCAAGCCCCATTCAGATAAATTGGTACATCAACTTCTTGGTTTTAGAAATTTTGCATATGATCTTCATTTGACGTGTGCATGATACCTCATTAGAAATATATATATGAGGAATGTAAATTTTTACTATAAACCCCTACCATAGGATATGGGTTTTCCTATTTTATTAAAAGCATCATTTAGGGCCTCAAAGTGGCTCAGAAATTTCAGGGCCCAAAATCTACCAAAATAGTAGACAATGCTACAATTCGGGAAACTAAAAGAAATAATGGCAGGAGTCCAAGAGGAATAGGTGGGTGGCCACCTATATCCACTTGGATCAATTCTTCCCCCTTACGGAGAAATGGTCCATATTGCATTGAGTGCCTCCATGAGATGTGAAAACTCATGCTAAATTTGCTCCCTCGTGATCCACTTTCCTTGGTGCAGTTTGCTAATTTTGACAACTCGATATAGTTGGATCTTCTATTATTGAGTTTCTTGATTTGTGTGTCCATGATTTGATCATTTTTTTCCTGCTCCATGCAATCTAGGTTTATCTTTGTTGGTGTGAGTTATTCTGCAATGTCTAATGTTTTTATTAATGGTGGAAAATATGGCCGCAAGTGGTCCACATTGAACATTGGCTGCAGGCCAAGGAATGGGGGAATGTTCAGCTGAAAATAACTTCCTCCCAAAACCTTGGTGATGGTGTAAGGCCAATATCAGAGTGGTTTAAGGTTTTGATGGGATTTGGTAAAGTTTTCTTTCTGTAAATGCAACCATACATTGTCACCCACCTCAAGCTTATGTGGCACATGTGTTGATGATGTCGTTGGTTGTACATGGAATTGTACTTATCTAAGATGTTAGTTACCTACTAGAGGATGTGTTGGATGCATTCAATAAACTAGGTTTCTTTATTGTCCTTGAAATATACATGTGTGGATTATGTCTATGTAGTCGCATGAGGCATGGAAACATCAATCAGACACAATGGTTGAAAACCCATACCCACTTGAAAAGTAATGTGGACATTCAAGCTATGGAGAGATCTGTTATAACTGGGTTGCACATAAGGAAGGCTCTCATCATAAGTTGAATGATGCTTGGAGTTGTATATGCATAGTATGTGCACTATCATTGTGTTGATGACCTTTAGGTGCCCATCAGTCTAGGAATGGAATGTAGTTCACTTGGTGAGATTCATGTTTAATAATGGTAAAAGGCTTAACCAGAATGTGCTTAGTAACCTGTTATCCTAATCTACTATAATGGTCTGTGGGATTCCAAAATGTACACATACTTATTCAAATAATATTTCAACAATGTCCTCTGCTATAATACTATTTTTGCACGCCGACAATATAGCAATCTTAGAAAAAGTTTCCACGACCACAAACACATAATCATTAAAATGCTTGGTAGAAGGGAGGCCCAATAGATAGTCCATGGAGATACATTCTGAGGTCTAGCTAGGAGTAGTTAGAGGAGTGTACAAGACTTACTTCTTGATGATTGGCTTGGCAATGCCACATGAAGTGTAGGATCTGATGTATTTTCCATCGTCTTGACGAAGTTTTGGCCAATAAAAATTATTTTGTAGTACGTAAATATTTTCTCAACACCAAAGTTTCCTTGAACCCGATTGTAGTGCGCTTCCAAAATTGATTTGGCACACTTTCTTGAAGGAACACAAAGGTCCCCAGATAGCATAATAATGCATCCCGGAGGTGGAAATTTAGAACTTGGTTTCCATATACTAGCATATGGTATGTGATGGTGAATTCTGGATTATTCTTGTACATTTGCATACATCGAGAGGTCTCTTCACCATAAGAGTTGAGAACAGTAGGTAGTGTTACAACTAGGGGCTAACTTAGGAAATTTTCAACATGAATAATGCTTCCCTTCTTGTACCTAATATTCAAGTGGAATTGTTGCAGATATGTAGACCATTTTTGATGGAGATCATTCTGCAACTTCTGTTGTGTCTCTATAAACTGAAGACGTTGATGATTTGTCTGGATGACCATATCCTTCTACATAATGTAATTTTTACATTTTCGGAAATCCTGCGCAATAGAATACACCTATTTATCATAGATCCCTTACTTCCTAATTCTATCAAAAAGTGGTTCACTATTATAGGCCAATAGATGCCCTTGCTAGGTGATAACTACACCAATAGCATAGTTAAGGGTGTGTTTCTTGATTTCAATGGGGAGCTCAGGTGTAGAGTAGACACAATCCTTTAGCTCAACTAATGCCTTCTATTCAGACTCAGACTAGGAAAAAATTTCTTTCACTTCACCCTTGGTAACTTGACTGAAAATCCAAGTGATATCAAAGAATGCCAACACGAAACTTCAGTAAAAATTAACAAGAAACAATAAACTACAAAGCTCTATTAGAGTGTTTGGGGATGGCCAATCTTGAATTACATGGATCATAGCCTGATCCACATGCACGCCTTGCTCATCTATGATCTAACTAAGGTTTTGGTCGTCCTTGATGCCAAAGGTGCATTTGTCTAGGTTGGAACATTAATTGTGCTGTCGCATGTTTTTAAGGAATTATTGAATGGTTTGCAAGCACTCTTCCCAATTCTCGGTGAAGATAACAATGTTTTCCAGATAGACAATAATGAAAAAGTTGGCGAAGGGATCTAATATGTTATCCATTAGCCTCATAAAAATTGTAGGGGAAATTTTCAACCCGAAAGGCATGACCAACCATTCAAAAAGGCCCTCTTTAGATTTGAAGGTGGTCTACCATAGATTTGTGGGCTCTATTGGGACCTAGTCATAGCCAAAATTCATATTTATGTTACTAAAATACTTGGCCCCCTTGATCTGGTTAAGAAGGTCATCAATCTACAATATTGGATGCCTATTCCTAATAATCATTTTCCCAATGCTCGATAATCAATGCAGAGCCTCCAGGTCCCATCCTTCTTTTGTACAAGTATAATTGGGCTCACAGAAGGTAAGGAACTTGGTTAGATGTCCACCTTTTTCAATAGATCTTGGATCTACTTCTTGATCTCTTCATTTTCGAGAATAATGCAACAATATATCGGTCCGTTTGGTAGAGGTGATCTAAGGGTCAGATTGATTGAATGCTTCACCTGACAGTATATGGGCACCCCTGTGGGTGAGGAGGAGATGTGCTTGTATTCTTCTATGACCTTATCCACCTACTTATACTATGTGGAGGAACCTCTCCAGTGGACCATGGATGTGGCCAAAATATTCCCCTTACTTTGGAAGAGAATAAGAAAGAAAACAAATTTCTCATTCTAGGAGATGATCTTACTGCATTTCTTAACAGAGATCAAAGAGATGGTCATAGGCGTTCCTATCCCTGGTATCATGTATAACTTATTACCCAAAGTAATAATAACAATATGAGGCTTAGATTCATATACAAAATGATGCTTCCGCAAGTATGATTGGCATAATAATACATAAAAAACTTCAAGAGGATAAGCATCACGACATGTCTCATCCGTGAAGGGTGTGATGCTCTAGGGAAGCAAAATTTCTAGCTTAAGCAAAGATATCGTCATTAGTGAAGCCACCAAATGTTGTACTACTATGAGTGTGGTGTAGTTAGCAGACCCCATCGCCTCATATTATAAAAATGAGGTTCTTTTGGCTCCTGTTGTCAATAATGAACTGCAATAGAGAACCATTCACCCACATATGTGAGTGAAGAGACGTTCCCCCTCCTCTATATCTTCAGGCTCAATCTTACGGACCTTGGTGGTGGAAATGGTGGAACTAGTTTTTGCCTCAATAATTTGCTTCTCATCATTTTAACCCTTGTCAGGTTCTGATCCAGATTGGATCATTATATGGTTTTCAATCCATCTCGACGCATTTAGAGTGGAAAAATTTAAGGGATCAGCTCATGAAATTATTTTTATCGGCGGGACCCAATTTGCTGTAATGGGGTCTGAAATGTTCCAGGAGTGCCTTGAGGTATCAAAAGACATTTTTTTGGGGGTAAAGCTTTGTTACTTTAGCAACACACCCTCTCATGATATTATACACACATATCTTTCCAGCTATATAGGAATCACGACAATCAAAATCTATATGCAAATTTATGCCACTCAGAAGTTTACCTTCCTGTTTTCACACCTATAGTTCGGGAAGGTTCCATGTCAACCCACATTATTCATGGAAAAGGGGCTAGCCACATTATGGTGATGTAAAAGACTCTGGAAGATTCTATATTATAATACTAGTTAATATTTGATGTAGTCAAACTTAACCACCAATAGGCTATTGACCTATGTTATAACTGGGTCACTAGGAGGAAGAGGAATTCCATTCTTTTGAGAGAATTTGGTTCCATAGCTAAGAAAATATAGCTAGGAGAGATAACAAGTAGAGCACACAGAGATATTTTGTTCACTACACTAGCCAACGACCACAAACCTTACTTCTTTATTCTTGCAACCATATTTTTAGAAAGAGGAAGAGAGAGAAGCGACCTCACCTTCTATCTGGGTTTTCTCCCAAAAGGTATTCCCCAAGCATATTTTGTGTCTTATGTGTGTGACCTTAATTTTTAGTTCTCTACTTTTCTGCGTAATTTCCATTCACATGCATGCACTAATTACAGTTAAATCTACAAATATTAAAGTTTAATCAAACTATAATAGTGTAGAATTTTCATATTTTTAACATAATATTATCAAATTTGTTGTGACAAACTATCCAGTGGAATACCCATGGTAGTTTATGGACCATTTGGTATCATAGCAAGTTTCTTTCATATTTTGTGGAGTTTCTAGGGTATCTAGGTTAGTGGGGTTGAAAATCAGAAAACCATAATCATGGATGACAAATCTATACATGACCATGTTGATCCTACAAAGATGAGGTTTTGGTAACTGGAACAACAAGTCACATATCTAAAATACAATGTAAACCTCCTCATGTGTCCCTAAGTAATAAGATAGGGATATTTCAAGAAGATGGGAGTTCAAATGCACAAGAAAAAATAGAAAGGATATCAAGACATAAGGAATAAACAAGAACCAGTTAAAGAAAGAATGTGGAAAATATCAACCTGGTTCAAGTGATGTGAATTAGTCCTTGTTTAAAGAGGAAGATAAAGTCAATATCAATCCATTCCAAGGTGATATTGAAAATTTGAATTTGAACCATTAGTTGTACTGACTGGAAGTTTATTTCTACATTCATAAGATTAAGGAAGGGTAAAACATCTCATTCTTTGGATTCAAATTAGAGAGCCATGCACTGAATTGGTGGGAGAGGCACACGAGAACCCTTAGGTTGGAGGGACAACTTCCTATTACTAAGTGGGGGGATTTCAAAACCCTCATTAAGTTACAATTTTATCTCATTAGGTACGTGGATGACCAATGGATTCAATGGCATTATTTTAGACAAAAGTCACACCAAAGTATGCAAGAGGACACCACAAAATTCAGAAAGATGGCTATAATGTTGGGTATCTCTACAAAGAACCCATATGTACTCCTGAAGTATTTGGGCACTATGCACCACAATCTATGTGAGTAAGTGATGTTGTTCAAGCCCAAATTGGTAGACAAGCCTTGTGTATAGGAAAATTACCTAGAGAACATAGGCCTAAAAAGAGTGCAACTAAGTGGATCGAAGTAGAAGGAGAAAATTCAAGGTTTTTAGGACGGGAAGAAGAATAAAAAGCTAGGAAAAGATAAAATTTCAACGGCCATGACACACTAGTGCAAAGATCCAAGCAACCACTGCAACCATGACAGGATTGACCATAGTATAGAGGAGAAGTGTTAGGAGTTGCATGCATAACTAAACTCAAATAACAAGAAGAAATATAAGAAGAAGAAAAATCTCATGGTCATGGATTTGAGCAACCAAGTTGAAAGAAACTTGGACATGGATGAGAATATCATATGTACGTCAGTGTAGAAGGAGGTGAATTTCAGTAGCCTTCAACAAGTGGAAGAGAAAGAAATGATGAAACTCTTCCATATAAGGATATAGGTCAAAAGACAGATATTGATACACTATTTGACTACACATCGCAGGTCAATGTCATTGTATCATATCTGGTCAAGAAGTTGGGGCTAAATTTTCATGATCATCAAAACCCATACCCACTAGGATGAGTAAATAAGGATGCATAGCTGAAGGTAACAAAACAATGTAAAATTAGACTTTATATCAATGTTTATTTTATTGATGAAGTAGATGTAGATGTGGTCGCCCTTTATGTATGTGGAGTTGTGTTTGGGAGTGCACACATGTACGTGTGTGATGAAATATTCATGAGGATATCCAACCAGTGTTATCTTGTCAAGGATGAAAAAGCACTCATCATTACTGCACACAAAGGGCAGTGAAATTTTTTACTGATAAGTGCTACACAGGCTAAGAAATTGAGAACTTATAGAAAGAAGTATGTTTTATTATTTTTAAGATATATTCATTCTGAAGAAGATTCAACAAGAGGAAATGCATCCCTAGAGGCGTGTACTAAGAAACATAAACAATAATTGGAGGAGTTGTTACAGGAATATAAGGATGTGTTCCTAGAGCCTAAAGGATTACCATCGAAGACAGAAGTGGAGCATGTGATCCAACTATTTCTAGACTCCCTATTGCCAAATATTTGGTTGTACATGTATCTATTATAAAATAAAGTAAGATGAAAAAATAGTTGCAACAGTAATTGGAAAAGGGTGTCATTTGATTGAGTGCATCACTATGTTGGTCACCCATCATAATTGTTCCAAAGAAGGATGCGACTTGGTAGATGTGTATAGATTACATGGTGTTGAATAAAAGCATGCTCAAGAGAATATACCCCATGCCGAAGATAGATAATCTACTAGATCAGTTGCAACAAGAAAAGTACTTCACCAAGTTGAACATGAAGTCTCGATATGATTAAGTTTTAGTCAAAGAAGAAAATACCTACAAGACCAGCTTCAAAACGGGAAGCAAGGCTTGTATGCGTGGTTAGTAATTCCATTTGGCCTACGTAATGCACCAACTACAGTTATGAGATTAATGAATGATATACTATGCCCTTTTCTTGGCATTATGACTAAAGTGTTGTCCTTGATGGAAACGTACTTGATAAATATGTCACATGATGGTAGCAAGATGAGTATACCAATTAGTGCAAATATGAAAAACAGATTGGACAAAGGAATACGAGTTCTAAAGCAGAGGAATGATAAAGGTGATGTGTTGGAAAATATATGTGGGTCTTGTGAACAAATACCGCGTACATATGTGGGTATGGTGAAGCAAAGTCACATACAATTTCCGAACCATGATATTATGAATACCAGGGGTCTTTGTAATGGACATTACTAAATAATTGGCCTAAGGTATTGGCTAAGGCCTAAGCTTATTAAGAAGATGGAGATCAAATTGTTATTTTGTTCATGTCATGTATTATTTATGAATAACCTGATCTGAAATAGGTGTGCACTAGGGAGCATAGATATGGATCAAATATAATAGATCTGAAATGACCACATGTTAAATAGTTTGTTTATGGTTTGATACATCTATGATGATGATATTATGATGTGCGTCTGTAATAGTTTCATGTCGATATTTGGGTTTGACATATATTGTGTTGTAGCAAAGGTGTGTGTCACTGATTACCTATCTATACATTGGTTTGTCATTGAGAAGTCGCATACATACACAAACCATCTTCTGGTTATTCACATATATATTCTTCAGTATCGATAGATATGTACGCAGGTGTGGCGAATGATAAACACATATGTACAAGAATATGCTTTATAAGAGTTGCGTACATTTGCTATGGTTTTGCTATATGAGCTGTGATCCAGGTGGATATTGGTGGCCATCTGCTAATTCTAATTGGATCCCCTCTAGTGCTTCTTTCATTTTTTTCAGTTTCCTTAATTATAGCACAATTTACTATTTTTAGCAATTTTTCGGGTCCTAAACATCTGGAGCCATTTTGAGGCCCTAAACGACGTTTTTTGGGAAATCTACCGCTTGCAAATTTTTTGTTTAAAAATAGTCATTTCCATTGTAGTCCTCGGAGAGATCTTTCCAATGGGCTATCATGCACGTCAAATGGAGATAATACGACCAATTCACGAGCCCAGGAAGTTGATGTACCAACTTACGCCAAAACGGGGCCCATGATTTGGCGTTTCATCTTCTAGGGTTAGGTTTTGGAATGTGAAGGGTTTTCCATAGTTTCTCAACAATAAATAGGCCTTCGAGCCTCATTGTAACACAGTTCAGAGGCATGTAGCCACACATCTCTTCTCCGAGATAAGCTACCATCGCCCTAGCTGGTTTATTTCCATTTATGGTTGTAATCATATTTCAGTATTTTCCATTAATGAAATGAAGTATTATTTTCACTGCATCTTTGTGTATATGGTTATCTCTGTAATTTGTTTCATTCCTACTTAAGTTTGGATCAGTGGTATCAGAGCAGTCTGCTTTTTCTCTTTTTTTCTTTGTATGTCCCCAACGAGGTTGGGATATAAGCAGTTCGAGCTTGAGCTAGTCGAACCTTTGCAAGACCAGCCTCGCAAATCCCGACGACCTCCTATGGCAGATGAGAAGAAAGACAAGGGAGTAGGAGATCCTATCAAAATCTTGCTCGAAGAAGCCCTTGAGTGACAATGGAACGCGATGATGGACAACTTTGCCCAAATCCTTCAGTGGCTACCCAAAAGTGACGCATCGACTTCCAACAGCTACTCTGGAAACACCACATCCTTTAAGGTACAAGTTAATTTTCAAATCCCCATATTTGAGGGTTAGATAGACACAATTGTCGTAGATAAATGGTTAAATCTACTAGAGGGTTATTTTTCTGTTCATGAATTTTCGAGTCGGGAAAAGATTGTTTTTGCTCTTCTCAAAGCAGCCCCCCACGTCAAGGACTGGTGGGAAACCTACTATGAGCAGAAGGATGAAACTACAGGCTCACTATTTTCAGCCGCACCCACTTGGAATTCATTCCGGGATGCCATTAAGGAGCAATACTAGCCCTTCGGAAGCTATGAGGATGAATACATAAAGTGGACCACGCTGCTGGAAGGAAGGGATCAAGATGGGTCAGAGTTCACCAGTATTTTCCATACCCTTCGCACGAAGTTAGGTATCAAGGATTCGAAGTAGCATTTGATACTCAAATACCATGGCTACCTGCATAAGTACATCCAGGAAGAAATGGAATTCCTGAACATCTCCTCACTCGGCATAGCATACCGATATGACGTCAAGATCGAGCAGAAGTTTAAACAAAAGAAGGTAGTCTTTGGATCTACAAGTCCAAAGCAAGGGAAAGGTGGCTCGAAACCATAGAACAAAGGACAAAGCCAAGGCAGGGCAGCCCAAGACAACCCGCCAAAGCTACAAGCAAAGAACAGTGCTGCAAAGCCGAAAAAGGACACAGGAAAATGGTGTGAGTTCCATAAGAGCTCCACTCACAACACAAGTGAGTGTTGGGCGAAGAAGTCACTGGTGGCTGAGCTAAAGGTTTCAGAATCAGATGCAGGTTCCAAATCTGAGCCAGAACCTAACAAGGGGAATGACAAAGGGAAGCAGATCATTGATGCAGATCCCAACACCACTATTGCCACTGCCAAGATCCAGAAAACTAAACTCGAAGATCCAGAGGAGGAGGAGCATCTCTTCCACTCCCAGATGTGGGTAAGGGGCTCCCCGCTACAGTTCATTGTCGATAGCGGGAGCCAAAAGAACCTCATTTCGGTAGAGGTCGTGAAGCAGTTGGGCTTACTGACCACAAGACATCCACAACCATACACCATTGGGTGGCTGCACCGAGGACGGGATCTTCGCGTTAGCCAACAGTGTCACCTTCCATACAACATCAAGCCCTTCATAGATGAGGTATTGTGTGACATTTCTCCCCTTGCAGTTTGTGATGTATTATTAGGAAAACCATACTTGTGGAAGTGACATGCTGTTTATGAATCAAGGCCCCGTGATGTTATTATTACATTGGGAAATAAATTGTATAGGATACCAGAGGTAGCACCGCCTACTGCCATCTCTTTGATTACTACAAAACAATGTAGTAAGCTCATTTCCAAAACTGGAAAATTTGTTTTCCTAACGATATGCCCTCAAGGAAAGAAGAAGATGGTGGCCACAACCTCCAGACAGGGCCCCTATACACGACAACTACAGATGGACAAGGTCATGGAGGAGTATGAGGACATCTTCACCTCCCCCATAGGGTTTCTCCGCACTGTCAGGTCAAGCACTCCATCGATCTGACCCCAGGTGCGCCGCTACACAATGGACCAATTTATCGGTGCTCCATTCTAGAGAAAGATGAAATCAAGAGGAAGATTCAGGAGCTGCTGCAGAAAGGCCACATTCGTCCAAGTTCATCGCCTTGCAGGAGCCCAATTGTGTTGGTACAGAAGAAGGATGGGACTTGGAGACTCTGTATTGACTATCGGGCACTGAACAAGATCACTGTCCACAATAGGTACCCAATCCCATGGATTGATGACCTCTTGGACCAGCTAAAGGGGGCAAAATATTTCAGCAAGATTGATCTGAAGTCAGGATATCACCAGGTACCGATCGAACCCTTTGATGTGTGGAAGATTGCCTTCAAAGCTAAGGAGGGCCTTTTCGAATGGTTGGTTATGCCTTTCGGGTTGACGAATGCTCCTGCAACCTTCATGAGGCTAATGGATGACATCTTGCGGCCATTCAACAACTCCTTTGTAGTAGTATACTTGGATGACATTCTGATCTTCAGCCAGAGTTGGGAAGAGCACCTCCACCACATCCGACAGGTTCTCCAAACACTGCGGCAACACAAGCTATGTTCCAATTTGGAGAAATGCACTTTTGGCATGACCCAGGTGCAATATCTAGGATACATCATTGATGAACAGGGGGTGCATGTCGATCCAGCCAAGGTCCAGGTCATTCGGGATTGGCCCTCTCCAACCACTCTAACAGAGCTCCGCAGCTTTCTAGGTCTTGCCAACTTCTACCGCAGGTTTGTGTTGGGGTTTTCTCATATTTCTTGGCCCTTGAGTCAATTCACCAAGGGCGGGTCGAAAGAAAAATTCTTTTGGTCTGAAGCTCAACAGAAGGCATTCAGGAAGTTGAAGGATCGGCTCTGCACGGCACCAGTGCTCGCGTTACCAGATTTACAACAACCATTCGAGGTCGAGACAAATGCCTCTGACTATGCTATTGGGGCAGTCCTTACTCAACATGGACATCCGGTGGCATATCACAGTGAAACACTTTCAGACACAGTCCAGAAGTACCCCACTTATGATAAAGACATGTATTCCATTGTACAGGCCTACTGACAATGGAAGCATTACATTTTGGGGAAGGAAACGGTCATCTACACAGACCACCGACCTCTACAGTTCATACAGACCCAAGGGAAAATTGCAGAATGATCGCCATCAGAAGTGGTCTACATACCTGCAACAGTTTCACTTGAATATCAAGTATAAAAAGGGCAGCACCAATAATGTTGCAGATTGCCTCAGTCGACCACGGATCATGGCGCTAACCACCGTGCTCAACTCTTGCGGGCACGAGACTTCTGATTGGCTGCTCTACAAAAGTGACCCGGAATTCAGCCACACATACCAGAACCTTTTGGAGGGTCAGCATGTTCCAGATTTTCACCTCCAGGATGGCCTGTTATGCCACCTGGGTCACCTTTGTGTTCCTTCAAGCGAGCGTGCCAAGATGATTTGGGAAGCACACTACAGTCGGGCTGTTGGGCATTTTGGGGTCGAAAAAACGGTGGCAGTACTGTAGAAGTATTTGTATTGGCCGAATCTTCGACAGGATGTCGGGAAGTACATAAGGTCATGCACTGCCTGCGCCATTGCCAAACCGACGATCAAGAAGCAAGGCCTCTATACCCCGCTGCCTACCCCTAATCAGCCTTGGGAATCCATCTCCATGTGGATTACATGTCAGGCCTTCCTTCCACTAAGCATGGAAATGACTGTGTTTTTGTGGTCGTCGACAGGTTCTCAAGGATGGCCATTATGATGGCCTGCAAGAAGAATATCACAGCAGAAGCCACTACTAAACTCTTCTTTGAACGAGTGTGGGTACACTTTGGGATCCCACAGTCTATCATCTCAGATCGGGATAGCAGGTTCCTCGGTACATTTTGGTCGAGTCTTTGGTTGATGCTGGACACCAAACTCACTAATTCCACAACCTTCCATCCTCAAACTGATGGCCAGACAGAGGTTGTAAACAGGATGATTGTACACATTCTGCGCATGTACAACTCAAAGAATCCACGCACATGGGACGAGAGCCTCCCCTATGTTTAGCACAGCTACAACCGGGCTCTCCACAGCTCGACTGGCCACACCCCCTTTCAGGGGGGCTTGGGATTCCAGCCACTATGCCCATCGATGTGGCCATGCCATTTGCAGCTACTCATGTAGATTCTTCTCATGTCTAGTCCGAAACAGATAAGGAAAACAACTTCATTTAGCACATCCAGCATATTCACCAGCAGGTCCATGACATTCTGGAGAAATAAAATGCTAAGTACAAGCAACAACATGATCAACATCGGGTGCCACACAAGTTTCAGGTGGGTGACAAAGTTTGGTTGCATTTGCAAAAGGAACGCCTTATCAAAGCTTATCAGAAACTTAGACCACTTTGATATGGCCCTTACACCATTACCAAGGCTATGGGAGATAATGCATTTGAGCTCAGTATTCCCCCATTCCTTGGCCTCCATCCGGTGTTCAATGTTGACCACCTTCGGCCATAATTTCCGCCATTGCTAGACACATCCGACATTGCAGAACAACTCACACCCACAGAGTTAAATCCAGCTTGCATGGAATAGGCTGCAACTGATCGGATCATGGACACACAGATCAAGCACACTTGCCAGTAGAATATCCAACTATATCGAGTTGTCAAAGCAGGACAACTCCACCAGGGCAAGTGGCTCACCAGGGACCAAGTGCAATAGAAGTTCCCTCATCTCATGGAGGAACTCAATGCAATGGGGACCATTGCTTCCTAAGGGGGGGAGGAATGATCCAGGTGGCCATCCGCTAATTCCAATTGGATCCCCTCGAGTGCTTCTTTCAGTTTCTTCAGTTTCCTTAATTATAGCAGAGTTTACTATTTTTAGCAGTTTTTTGGGTCCTAAACTTCCGGAGCTGTTTTGAGGCCCTAAATGACGTTTTCTTAAGGGGGGACGAATGATCCTGATGGATATTGGTGGCCACCTGCTAATTCCACTTGGATCCCCTCTAGTGCTTCTTTCAGTTTTTTCACTTTCCTTAATTATAGCACAATTTACTATTTTTAGCAATTTTTCGTGTCCTAAAATTTCGGAGCCGTTTTGAGGCCCTAAACGACGTTTTTTGGGAAATCTACCGCCGTTGATTTTTCTATTTAAAAATCATCTTTTCCGTCACAGTCCTCAGAGAGATATTTCCAATGGGCTATCATGCCCGTCAAACGGAGATAATACAACGAATTCGTGACCCCGGGAAGTCGATGTACTAACTTACCCAAAAATGGGGCCCACAATTTGGCGTTTCATCTTCTAGGGTTAGCTTTTGGAATGTGAAGGTTTTTCCATTATTTCTAAACAATAAGTAGGCCTTCGAGCCTCATTGTAACACAGTTCAGAGGCATGTAGCCACACATCTCTTCTCAGAGATAAGCTACCATCACCCTAGCTGGTTTATTTCCATTTCTGGTTGTAAGCATATTTCAGTATTTTCCATTAATGAAATGAAGTATAATTTCCACTGCATCTTTGTGTATATGGTTATCTCTGTAATTTGTTGCATTCCTCTTTAAGTCTGGATCAAGTTGTTAATGATATATGATCACTTTTGTTAAGTCTTTTTTATTTTTGTCATTGATGTGCTTGTCATGATAATCTGTGTTTGATAGTTTTGGTTAGGTTGAATTATTTATGGAATGATATGCTTCCTAGAGATGATGTTATTTTGTGATGGTATGGAGTTGGTTCAGTGATCCATGATGGGTTCAATATGTGCTTCAGTGATTGATTCAATGTGACAATGGTTTAGAATTAGTTGTTCAATACTTAGATATTTGTATGCAGGCCCTCTTAAGGAGAAGCACGTACAGACACAAGTATGACTCAGAACAATAGCATATATTTTTTGACATATGGTTTATTAGGGTTTGTAGTGGAAGAAGTTGGTTTCTATGGTGGGTAATAGACATGAATTATTGATGAGTAGTTATGCGTTGATATGATCTACCCTGGTTTAGTTTGATTTAGCTGTATTGATTGATTAAGATTCAGTGATTTATTTAATGATTCAATTGGTTCAGTTACTAGGTGATTTGTTATAGTGACTGGTTTTCGAATTGTTATTTTCTATTTGGCTAAAATGATGGAAGTGGCTCCAGTCTAAAAATATGATGAAAAGTGGCCTACAAGTTTGATGTTTTGGATCAGGTGGATCCAGTATGAAATATTATGAAACATGGTCAGAAATTAGTTGAGGGTTAAAGCCTTTAGTGCGGAAGTCAAAGTTTCCTTCTAGTGGTGGCTTGTGAATCTAATGTGAGGGTTGGAGCTCCCTTCCTGTGGGTTCCCATAAATGTAATTAGGGTGTTAGAGCTCTCTTCATGTGGGTGCTAGAGAATGAGTGAAGGTTGTAGCCTTCTACAGGTGGGTGCATGCATACTGGAATGATTCTACACCTATACAAGATTGTAAGATGTTTTCCTTTATGAAAAAAGAGATGAAAAAAGAAGTGGTGCTCTCCCACATTGGGTTTCCACCTAAACATCTTGGTGTCCTTATGTGTTGATGTGTTGCTTATGCGTGATGATTTATTATGTTCTTACTGCTCATGGTTATTATTCAATTAAAATGTAATGAAGTAATATCATTCTTATTAATGTAGAACAAATGACCAAATATATGAAAAGTTAGCTAACGACATATACATTGTTTTCCTTCATCATAGTTTCATACATATGCTAGTTTACTTAATGACAGTATCTTACAAAAATTAGAATAAGGAATTGAAATTTTTAAGTGAGTTTTGAAACAATGATTCATCCCCCCACCCCACAAATCTTATTAGATTTCCCAACAATTGGTATCAGAGTATGTCACTTTAGTTGAAGCTTAACCACTTGGAGTGGGTCAAGGATGATGGGAAAGACTAAGATAACTTGGAGGAAGGAGTTGGAAAAATATAGTAGTGATAGTGATATATCAGATGCAATGACAATTATAGATGTCAGTAAATATTCAGTTTTGGGATGACCCTTCTTTCTATTGATACAAAATGAAGAATATTGTAACAAAGAACTATGAAGTATGGGTTTCTTCTCTAATTGTGGTCCATTTCCTTGCCTGTGTCATAATTATGATAGTGAATATGACAGCGAATCAACTGAAATTACAGTCATGGGCAAAAGTGAAAGTAATAATTCTAAAGAGAAAATAGATTTAAAAATGTTGGCCCTAGAAGCAGACGAACAAGGCAAGTCAGAAACAATGGACAATGAAGGAGTATCTATGCTAATCAATGATAATTATCAACAATGGAAATAAAATATGAAGTCTAATCTAATGAACCTTGATGTTTGGTATTTAGTATGCAATGGCTTCACCAAAATTCCTCCATTACAGGAAGACAGATGAGCATTAAGGCATTAAGTGGTATCATTAATAGGATACCTAATTGAGGATTAAATACGGTTATGCATTATGAAATTGCAAGGGAAGTATGGGATAATCTAGAAGAAATACATGAAGGAAGAACAAAGGAAGATTGTTCATCATAAGAACCATTAACTAATCTTCTTTCTAAAGAAAATAATGATACATCAAAAGATGAGTATGTTACTGATTCAGAAGAAGATAGAATAGAGGAAATTCTTAATCCTAGAAGAAAATTTGATCTTTATTTGAAAATTATTATTAATCTCAAACATAAGTTCCAGGGATATGATAACAGGGATCATATTAAATTAGTAAATGTTGTAGTAGAATCTAAACAATATTTTGAAGACATTGAAGTAGAGATTGTCTCTCTAAAAGAAGATCTTGAAATGTCAAACAAAAAAAATGAAGAACTACTTCAAGAATTTGAATAACAAGAGAAGGGGTTGAAGGAAGAAATTATCAACTTAAAGGAGAAAATAGAAGAAGGAAGAAATGTTGAAGAAGGAATGAGAAAGGAGTACCTTGAAAAGGAAAAGCAATACCAAAGAATTGAAGTTGAGGTAAACATTCTAAAAGGTAAATTAGTAGAAAAGGATAAACATTTAAGATTTAAATATAGTACTAAAATTTTGGATAAAATTCTTAGTAGTCAAAGGTCTCCTTGCATTAAATCTAGTCTTGGTTTTTATGAAATTCATAAAGGAGAATCTAGTTCATAGGTTTGTAAAAGGATCTTTAAAGATAACATTATGAAATCTCAAATTCCTATCAAAGGGATAAGAAGTCAACCAAATCAACATCCAAAGGAGATGAACTTTCAAATGAAATATTTTTCTCCCAATAATAGTGACTTTAATCGATTCTATCATCTGATCAACAATGTTGAATGTTTTATATGTCATAATTATGGACATGTTACGACCAATTGTAGTAGCATATTTTTTCGATATCAAGAAAATAATCTCTTCATTACAAGATCATCATCTCCTTGGTACTCAGGTTTTGTTAAGGGACATATTTTTGTCTTGCAACATATTTGGTCACAAAGCTATTGATTGCATAGAATAAACATGAAACAAAAACATTATAACTCCTCTCCTCCCTTTCGTGATCATGTAAGGTGTTATGGTTGTAACACACTTAGACACGTAGTGCACGAGCACAGGAAAATTAAATGAATTTCCAAACACAACATGGAAAGTGATGAGATAATGTCAAAAGACTTGAGAAATATGGACCCACTAACATTTTTCATAATAAGAAAAAAGAAGAACAACAAATAAGGTGTGGTCTTTCTCTATGCTCATTTGAAGAAGAAGATTAATGGCACATAGATAACATATTCTCTCACCACATGACTAGAGATAAGAGTAATATGGAGTCTCTCAAGAAAATCCTATATGGTAAGGTTATTCTTTCTGAGAAAAGGTAGAGCCATAATTAATAAACATAGAAGAGTAGCTAATACTTTATTAGTTCAAGGGATAAAGAAGAACATTCTATGTGTAGGTCAAATGGTGGATAAAGGACATATATCTATGTTTAGATGAATTAAGTGAAAGGTGATGGATGAAGAAACTAGAAAAGTCATACAAAGAGGATAGAAAAATCGAAACAAATTATATGCGTTTAAAGAACTGAATTCTTACAAAAATGAGGAGGATTTAAACTTAGAGTAAAAGATCTGATATCTACTGTAGTACATTATTGTTAAAAGAATACTTCTCACAGTGACTATAAAAGTGATGTGAGTTACATGACCTGATAAAGAGGAGGATATGACTATTGGGCCCTTAGGATCAATGATGTATGATCTCAAGGGGACATTTACATATGTATATCTTGATGATGATTCCATATTGACTTGATATTCATGTTTCTTATATTACTAACAATGCATCTGATGTTGTAACAGTGAAATAGGAACATACAGTATAGGCTTAGGGAGATTTGTGGCTAAGAAAGTTACTCATTTTAATTTCTATACATGGATATCATAACAGACAACTGTGTATATACGTGAATTGTTTTCTAGATAGTTGTAAATTCTTATTCAAGATAAATAAACTGTGAGACAAAATCAGGGAGAAATTCATATATTATTCAGTTAGTTATTATTTGTCTTTCTTGTTCTGTGTTTGGTTGGCTACAATTTGTTGTTTCTTAGATACTACTTAGAAGAAGTATTGTCTTAAGATGGTTTATGAGTTTCTGCACTATGAAATTGTTGGTTTGGTTCTTTTGATTGATTTAGAGACTTATGAAGATGGATATGGGCTGAAAGTGAATAGTTGGCATAGGGTTAGGGGGACCACTTACTATGATTCTAATGGTGTTGTGTTGGAATTATGATTTCTTCACAATTACTTATTTCATGATGATGTGTATATGTAGCTAAAGTCACATATGTTTCTATTCTGTCATTAATGATGATGAAGTGTTGGATGTTGGTTATATTTTCCTGAAGAGGATATGCAAACTATGGCCCTTATTGACATTAGTTGATGATGATGAGTTTCACTCACTATTTATATTCTCTTGTCATTATGTCTTCAATGGTGCATAAGTTGCATATGGTGTAGTTATAGAATGATGCCTATAAGTGTTGCTTTTAGTTCTCAAATATGTTACATGGTCATATGCCACATATGGTATGTTGATTGAGGATTTTGGCTCTTCATATGTAGAACATGTTTATCTTGATGATATGAGATCAAGAAGATGGGTTACTAACAAATATTGTTTGCATAAACTATTCTTGGTTGATGATTATGAGTTCCTATTACTATATGTGATGGGATATCAATAAATTACAGATAGGAATCTTATGGATGATGACTTCAATTTCCTATGGTGTGATGATTCTTCTTGATACAGTTGATTGATATTGAGCATTCCCCTTATCTCTAAAAGATGCATATGATGACATGGTGATGCAAGAGAATGGTATTGTGTCCTATGAGGAAAAGGAATGTTACATGAAGATAAGAGGACGATTATTGATATACTACTGCTACAGCTACTAAGTGATGCTTGGAGGTATTGTATATTTAGTCACATATTGATGCTTGAAATATTTGGTGATATGGTGATGTTGATTCATGCTACACTGTCATATCTTACGTTATGATGATATTATTAGTTCTCACATACCTTATTGATGCATGAAGATTTATAGTGTTATGCTCCAAAAGATCTATATGTCTTTGATGCACATGGATTGAGGCTCCTTCTATGAATGGAAAGAAGAAGTTGACCTTGATGTGGTCAAGGGAATGAGATGATAATAGATCTCGATGGAACAACCTTATGTTGATTGCTACAATTTGGTAATTTTTCATAGTTGGTCACAGGTTGTGTTAGGTTCCTATACCAATAGGTTTCATTTGTCATGATTGACTGGAGAAGTGCCAAATATGTTCTTCCTTTCCATGCTGCAAAGGTTCCATATTTTGAAGAATTTCACTATGTACAGTTGCTTGACTCTTATCATGGTTCATGAATGGCCAAACAACTTAATCTTGGCCAGGTTCATATTTCAATTTACTTGTCTTAGAATAGAGAAGAAATGTCTCTCCAAATAGTTCAAGCTTGGCAGATGAGTAGCTAGGTAGAGAAGGAAAGGAGCCCAACTGTTTAATCCAGGCCCTTGGAAGAGATAAGGGTAGATTTAGATAGGATGGAAGCTAAAAGAAAAGAAGAGAATCAGGGTTTGCTAGTTCAAATGCACCCAAGGAGAATGAAGCAAAAATGCTAGGAGTAAGAGGATGGGTAAGTAGTTTTGGTGTTGCAGAAGCAGGTTTATGAGCAATTTTGTCCTTTGAATATGTTTTATCTCATGGATATCATAAAGTACTATGGCAAGGTGGTCACAAAACAAATGGAGCATGACTAATTTCCCTCCTCATTTTTCCAAGATCACTCACTAACCTCCCTCCAAGGACACTGAGATCTGCTCAGTACCCCTAGTTTACTTCATTTCATGAAAAAGACTAAGTGAAAACTCTATTTTTACTTAGGAAGAGAAGCCTCATTTCTTGTGTAAAAAATTGATTTTCTCATAAGCCTAAACTATTCAACTTTGCTACTAAAAACCCTCTCATTTCCCTAAGCCTAAGTTCCTAACTCTACAACTTAGCGCTTCCCTTCTAAACACATATTAACATATTGATCCTATTATATTAAATCCCTAAGAAAACCCCTTTCCCATATTACGTAAATACATAAAAACCTAAGTTTCTAAAATATCCCTCCCTCAGCTAAAGTTATAGCCATATTTTAACTTTTGTCGGGAGTTATTGGTCCATCCGGGGCCAATAACAACCCTCCACGCGCTCCATCGGGATTTGTTTAACATTTGGTTAAACAAATAACCAAAGTCGCCAACATAAACGATATAATAACCCCAATAACCGAAGTTTTATGCCCCGCAAAACATATAAAAACATTGACTTATGTGGCGGGACCCACGCCATAGCCGTCGGTCAGCTTCATTCGCTGCCCACCATTCAATCATCGCATGCAGATCTGACAGCTCTCGGCGATATCGGAACCCCTCCGATCACCCATCGATAGAGTCCGGGGGATGGGCGATATTTCTACCATATAGAAGACACATGTCAACTTCTCGGCATGATCGAAGCCCCACCCTCCAATACCACCCTGGCCCAAAGGCGATGCGGGGAATATCGCTTACCGCCCCACTGCCTCCCTGCTGACGTCACCCTTGCGTCATCAACTGACATCACACCCACGTCAGGACCATGTTACTGCCATGTCACTTGCTTACATTGTCACCCATTTGTCGTCGTGTCACTGCCACGTCAACCCGCTACGTGACAAGCATTCACGTCATGCTCATGTCACTCAACCAAAGCGCGCCAAAAACTCGCCAAAATCAATTTTTTTGTTAAAAAGGTGTAAAATGCTATTTTTTGTTCATTTTCCTTTGTTTCTTCTACTCAAATTTTGCGTGCTCTTTCACGTTCAAAGCGAAATTTCCACTACACAGTCCGCCACCTAGAGAAATTAACTCCACAGCTCGGCCCCTCAGCTCAGTCTGCCACCTACATCTTGCACAGGGTGTCCATTAAACAGGTATTTACCCGAGTTCTGCTCCTAAAACCCTGTGTTTTCTAGTTTCTTCTACTAAGTCTCTAAAAACGTTGGAATTTGAGTTAAATTTGTCAAAATACCTGCAAAATTCCACACTGTAACTACTATTGTTTCCTGTTTTGTCAAGAAAGCCCACCAACTCCATCTCCCCATGTAAATTCCACCCACTGAGCTAAATACAAACCAATTTCACTGTGTAAATCTCGCAGAAAAGTCCATTGAGCTGTGGTTTTGCCTATTTTGCCCACATAAACCCGAATTACAGTTTCAAAATCACAAACAGTTGAACAATGGAGGCTCCACTAGCCCTGAATGTTACTCCTCTCAATGCACCCCACAAGGAATTGGAATGGCTACCTTTAGCCGATCGGGATTTTCAAATCCAAAACTTAGTTGGCGACAAAAACCATCTACAAGCATTCGGTGAACTCAGGAACAGTTACCTAAACAAAAATGGTTTCTATGGAATATGGGAATCAAATTTACCCATGTACTACATCCCCTCTATCAATTTTTTCCCTAAGATAATTCACGTCTGCTGTGAAAACTATGAACCAACCCAAAGGGCAGTCAAAACTCCATTTGGAACTACCCTCTTTCATATAACTCCTGAGTCCATAAATCAAATGCTAAACTTCAAACCAACTCAGCTTATGTTTCCTCTTACTATGAAATTCTTACTTGATGAAGGTCCCAAACTCCCCAGCTTAGAGATAGCTTGAATTGCCCAAGTATATATGAAGCCAAATTGTCAGCCTACAGAGCCACCTTCTTTTCACTATGCATGGTTCAATGAAGTGGGTAAATTACTTATTGATATTATATATTATATTCTCGGGTTCAAGACAAGTGAATATGTTGATGAGAATGTGTTAGTTTTATTGTCCATATTCACTCTAGGGCAGCCTCCTGCTGTCAAATACAACTATGTTAAATTAATTGCCAACATGATCCATGACCAGCTCTTGAATCTAGAGAGGGAGGGAGTATTCAAGTACTCATCCTACATCTATCATCTGTTGCTGTATTATGAGCCAGACAGTTTCCAATTTCCCATTAGAAAATTGGATTCTAAAGGAGAAAAGAGGTTTGTGATTTTTTGGACCTCAGTCTTTCATGAAGTCCACAACTCTCCTTACTCTTACTGTGATTTTATCGACATGTTCATATATCCAGTCTCTTCTCTACTGATGAGAGCTCCTCCTCCTAGATTATCTTATGATATGCAGAAAATTCTACAGCTCTCCAAGAGCTACAAAATAGGTGACTGGTACTTATACCAGAATCACACTGATATCAGGATATATGGTTGTGAGCTGTGCCCCTATAAGCTACCAAAATATGTGCCAATGAGGCTATTTTCCTTGGAATATTTCAGACAATTTATCAATTCAGATTTAACTCATTTTCATAGCACCAAGAAAAAGGCTCAATTGAAATTGAGAGACCAGTTAGGCCCCTATGTCATGAACAAAAAATAAGGATGTTAAGACACTGATCAGATATTGGGTAAGAAACTCAGATTAAAAAGAAGCTTTTGGTGGGTACCCTATGACCCAAATGGCTTTATCAATGCAAGAAAAATAAAATATAGGCTGTCAGCCTATGAACATTCAAGATCCCTGAAATAGAACAACTTTCCAACCGAGATGAGTGGGTAGAAGGACACTAATTGAACAACTCACTGAGGAAGAGAAAATGGAAAAAACTATGAAAAATCTTGAAAAGACTCTTGACCTAGATTCTTTTGAACAAGTGTCATTCAAAGTGCCACAACAAACCAGGGTAAGCACATCAACAGTTGGAACTTCATAGCAACTGGCCCAAGAAAGCACTACACCAACTGCTAGAACATCAAAGGGCAAAGAGGTGTTGGACTCAGAGCAGCACATGATGACATATCCACCAACAAAATCAAAGGAACAGGCTCAAGGGCAAGCCCCTTCACTGCAAATAAAGGCACCTAAAGTACCAACATTACAGACTCCTCTCAATGAGGAAATAAGCAAGAAAAGGGACAAAGAAGAGTCCACACCTGCAAGTGGATCAAAAGAGAAGCTAGAGGCCTAAAGGAAAAGAGTAGATCCTCTACCTGAAGAGGAAATTGTTGAAGAAGTCACAAAAATTCCAAGAGAGGAGAGGGGCACCAGCCAACAGACATCCACCAACTCTCACAGGCAGGAAATGGAGACGCAGCATAGTATGGAAGTGTCCTCCTCAAGGCTACAAAGTAAGCAACGTTCTGATATTAAAAGAACATTCATGGACATTAAGGCCCAGAATGAGCCATTGAGACTACAGCTTTATAATCAATTTCTCAAAATGACACCCTCCAAACAGCAAAGACTAATGGTTGCATATGACATTAAGGATGAAAAAAATATTTTAACTCATTTTAGACCTAAAGATTAGCAACCACAGTCAACAAATAACTATATAAGAACAAATCTAGAGGTCCTTGCCAATACATACACCCAATGTACCAGATTGAGTTGTACAAACAGACGAGTGAAATGGTTTACTCTACATTGGCAGATAAGGCAATGTTGGCCCACAAATTGCAGGATTCATTAAGCAATACATCTACCCAATTGGATTTGGAAAAAATATCTTCTTTAGCAAGACAACAAAATAAAGACCTTAGAAGAAATTATTATTGAGTTGGGACATGATCCCAAGGATGCCAAGGGCATCAAAGCACTGATAAAGAAAAGGGAAGAAGATATTGCTGCACTTACGAAGTAATTGAAGCTGCCTGTTACTATGCACCCACAAACTATAGAACTTGCACAAGAAAAGGCAGAAGAAGACATGATGGATTTGCAAATAAAGATGAATCAAAGGCTAACTGAAATGGAGCAATAATTGGAGAAAGAATTACAAGCCAAGCAGGGAGAGTCGACCTCCCAGCCACCTGAAAAAACTCCAACAGTTTCCACTGCCCCTCCCACAGTTGCAGCAAGAATCCCACCTACTGTCCCAGCATCAACAACAGGTACCTCACCTTCAGCAGTAGCAACAAAAACAACCCCAGATACTAGCATGAGCATGGAAGAGATGATGAAAGAAATAAAAGAATTAGAACTCCAAATGGCAGAGCTAAAGGAAGCCAAAGAAAAGCTGGCCAAGTTAGAGGTAAGCTATGATAAATCTAAAATAACTGTGGCAGAAAAAACTAGAGAGGTAAAGGCCTTGGAACATAAGGTAAAATCTTTGGAGAAAGATATTGCTCTTCATAAACCTCTATCAGAAATCAAAACAATTTTGTGGACTAAGATTGGCCAGTCCATCACTGATCAATGGAGATCAATATAGGCTATCTATGAGCAAATTGAATTGATAGAAATAGCCCAAGTAGAGATCCAAAAGGCTCGAGCATCATTGGGAAACATGCTTGAACATGCCAATAGACTAATTCATTTTTTGAATACTCATACCAAAGAACAACTAGTAGCTCTAGATATCAGGGACAGAACAGGTACAATTTTGACAGATAAAAAGGTGCTAACCATGAGGAATTTTATACAGAATTTGGAGAGAAAATGTTAATAAATGTAGATGGAAATAAATGCTTTTACAGAAAATTTTATAGTCTTGCAGCAAAAGCGTCTATCGATTTTGTTAACCAACAATCAGAGACTGTTGACACGTGAACAATATGCTCATAGGGTGAATACATATGTTGCCAATCAGATGAAAGCATCATCAAGCACTTCAAAAGACATAGCACCTCCCTCTGGATAGAGCTTATATGAAAGATTGGAAAATCTGTTCTGTATTGAGCATGAAATAACACATCTTTTTGATGTCCAGACCAATTTCTACAGGTATACTGAAGTTGATGAAGTATTGATAAAGCTACAGAAGCAACAGTTGCCAACAAACCAATGCTAGCAGATCATGTTAGACGTTTTACCAAGGTAGTTTCAGTTCTCTTTTTGATCATCTCCATTCAATCAAATTCAGTGCACGTGCCACATATCATAAAAAATGAAAACAACACGGGAAGGAAGTCATGCCAAAATGCATTAAAGGGGAATCAGGCATAGATGAAAGGGCCAGAGTAGCAACTTAGCAAAGCTAATAAAAAAAGACTATCAGCTGACTCACTGGGTGTAAACGTCAAACGTATGTGATCAATTGAAGTTGCCAGCACAACAACAATTACTTCTGCATTCATTTTTCCCTGTTTCCAATGGCATTTATTTTCTTGTAAAAGTAGATGGATGAAGTTATTGCGGGATATTTTTCCATAAGATATTTTGTAAACATTTTTTGTATAAATACCTCCCCATGAGATGTATTCGGGGTTGGTGATATCTCTTCTGGACTGTGCTGTAACTCTTAGGAATTTTAATACAAAGGCGGTTGAAGTTCACTATTGCTGCACCGTCTGAATGTGGATTTGATACTCTTGGTCATGCTATAGGATTCTTGTGTCTTTATATGGATCAATAAGCTTTCCTAACCTGTGTTTTGTATTTTCTGTGTCTGCAAACTTCATATATGTTTTCATAATATTAGTAATGGAGAAAAAGAATAGCCTAGAATTTGTTTAAATACACTCTGTGTTCAATCTCTATTATTACTTACGTTTTCTGCAGAGTTAGCATAAACAAGAATTCTTAGTTGCTCCTATTTCCACTAATTCTTTCACTTTGAATATTAACAAGGAATTCTTTACTGCTCCTTGATAATACTCATGCATTTTCCCTCTGCAAACATGATGAAGGATTCTTAATTTCCCTTCACCTACTGGCTTTCATTCCATCTATTTCCAGATTATAAAATTGTTCCAAGATTGATTATCTTGCTCTGTAGTATTACCTTTTTCCAAAGAAAATGCACTCAGTAGTTCATCCTCAGAGTCTCCATCTACCCAATGGAATAAACTATTTAGACTTGCATCCCAGTTTTGTCTAAGATCACCATCCAAATTTAAAACAAAACCTTGTACATCATAACTAGTCTAAAATACCTCAAAACAAAGCTAAACTTTAAAGAGAGAGCCCTCTCTGGATGCAGATTGGCTAGAATCTGTATCTAAAAGATTCGTCTGTCGTCACCTCGGCCATATTCCCTCTTTAGAATCTTCCTAGGAGACAACCTGAGTGATAGCATCATTGGGGACTCCATTGGGGACCTGAATGATTGTTTGTTACTTCTGTCTAGTATCTAGAACTACAGATGGAGCCTGAAGTTAGCCAGGTAACCTTTGAAAATGTTTTTGCTATGCAATCATAGGAGTAGATAAAATCTACTTCAGTCTACCTCCAGTCTAGTTTTAGGCTTTAAACAATTGTCTCAAAGATTTGATTAGTTTCCTTGTTTCAAACATACCTGGAGGAAAGCCCGACACCTCCTATATTTCAAAAGCTTCCTTCAAAATATTGTCAAAACTTCAAATATTTCCAAAAAATACCAAAAATATATTTTTAGAAGCTGGCTCCAGAAAGGAAAGTTTGGTATACTAGATCAAATCCAGATCCAAATCCCCCACTTATTTTTGACAATCCTAATTTTATCCCTAAGAGCCTTAGAAAACCAGAGAATCAAGAGAGTTTTGCAGATTCAAATCTTGAAACTCCTCAGCAGAAACCTATCCAAGCTCAACTTACTGCTAGAAAATCGCAAGCCCTTTCTCCTATCACTGTAGCTTCTCCTAGTTCACCATTTTTCCTCCAAACCATCTTTGCTACCCCCTCATCTACAAAACATATTTCAACTGTTATCCCTATACTTCCAACTGTAACATTTATCCCTGTAAATATGGCAAACCAATATGCTCCCTTGCAATTACCTACAAATCCAGGGGCTATGCCTCAGGATTACCAAAGAAAAATCACCTATTTTGATGGTGCTGGTACCTACACAACACAACAACATAAAAAGAAAATGACAGACTATTTTGAAAATTATGAGATTGATGATGATGATGTTAGAATGAAAATTTTTGTCCAGAGCCTAACTGATGATGTTAGGACTTGGTTTAGGGCCCTCCCTGCAAATACAATTTCCAATCCACAAGCCCTTTATCAGACATTCCTGAACAGATGGGAAAAGAAGAAGGATCCCCTACACATATTGTCAAAATATGAGAACCTGAAAAGAGGCCCACAAGAAAGTGTCCAAGATTACTGTGCCAGATTTAATATTGTATACAATGCTATCCCTCAGAACCTCATGTGTACACTAGACTTGGAATTGATCAAATTCCCTGATGGATTTGATTCAGATATGGCGTACCAACTTAGAGATAGAGATCCTAGAATTTTAGAGGATATGCAGAGTATAGTAGATAGTGTTGAAGCTAATCTCATTTCCAAACGAAATAGGGCCAGAACTGAAAGAAGAACAAATTTTAAGGAAGAACAAACTGCATTTTAACAAAAATTGGATGCCATCATTAAAGATATGGATAGACTTGGAGATAGAGTGGAAACTATTGAGAGAAAATCCTCATGGGAGGGCCAACCAAGCAATAATGCAAGAAATCCAAACTTTAGAAAAAATCAAAATCCAAAGATAGGAAAAGCTAGCCCTGATTAAAACATTAGACCTCCATTCCAAGAAAACTATGCTAAAGCCTCAACATCTAGTGAACCAACAGAGGATACCCAAATTTTCTTAATGGGTCTAGATAGTGAACAACAAATTTTCCTAACATAAGAACACCAAGAGACTCAATTTGTCAAATAGTTCTAAATTCAATCAGGAGAGTCTTTTGATTTTAAGGAAGGATATGACATAGCTATCTATGAAGTACATAAACAATACAATCTTAGGAGTAGAAGAATAGACATCCCTGATGATCCCAAGCAGAAAGCAATCAAACAGACTACGAAAACCAAACCCAAGGATAATCATATGCAAACTATTCTTAAACCAATTTCCAATCCAAAGAATCCAACAGTTGAAGATATTTCAGACCTAGAAAAATCAAACCAACACTCTTCACCTATTTTTCCTCTTGAGGAAATCATAGAGGAACCTTTAGAAAATGGCGTAAAACTAACTTCAGCTCGTAATAATGTTCCAGTGAAAGAATCAGTTACAAAAAACTCAGCTGAAAAAGAAAACCTTGCTGCCCAAAATGTCAAAATACAAACAAAAAAACCTTTCAATTTGGATACCAAAATAAGAAAGTTAAAAATATCCATTCCACTCTCTGAATTGGCTAAACATGAAATTTTTAGAGAACAAATCAGTAGTTCACTACAAATTTTAGAAAACAAAGATTCAGTGAATGTCCTTTATGACCAACCAGAAATTATATTTGGCCTTGAAGTGAATGGAAAATCGGTAGATGGAGGAGTTCCTCCATTCTATGTAACTTTAAGCATTCATTATAAGGTACTTCACAATGCAATGTTTGATTCTAGTGCCTCTCATAATTTAATGCCCAAATCTGTGATGAAAAAATTAGAACTAAACATAACTAGGCCATACAAGGACCTATTCTCATTTGATTCTAGCCAGGTTAGATGCCTAGGATTGATTAAAGATCTGTGTGTATCATTGGCACAATACCCTGCCAAGACAATTCTAATAGATGTGGTAGTGGTTGATATCCCACCCAAATATGGAATGTTATTATCCAGATCCTGGGGTGCCAAGCTTTAGGGCTCTTTACAGCTTGACATATCCTATGCCACCATCTCAGTCTTTGGCCAGCCAAAGAGATTATATAGGGAAACTTTGATGAAGTATGTGGTCAGCAACCAAGACAAACCCCAAAACTTTCCCATTTATTCCATGCATTCAGACATGGATTCTTTCATCTTTTACAACACTGAGATTCATACCCCAACTGATGTTAAAATTTTGGCTTTAAGCCAGAATGAATTCCTAGATGAAAAATCCATAGTTCAGATCAAGAAGTCTTTGAGAACAATCATGTAGTAGTCACACAAGAAAGACCAAAAGAAAATGAAGATCCAAATCTTTCTGCTAAACAAATCTTGAAAATTTTTGATAATAGCTCTAAACAAGAAATCCTATGGTATTTGCAATTTGATGGATCTGTCAATAAGATGGGAGGAGGGGCACGAATTTGGATACATAATATGAAGAATGACCATGTTGAAGGACATGCATATAGATTGAATTTCAAATGCACTAATAACATGGCCGAATATGAAGCCCTTCTGCTAGGGCTCAAAGTGATCAAAAGCCTAGGTGTAGCTAGGATATCAATTTTGGGAGATTTTGATCTCATCATTCAACAAATGAAAAGAAATTTTATCACAAATGACCTTAGGCTGAGATCATATAGAAGTGTAGCAATTGAAATTCTCAACACCTTCCTAGAATCTCAGCTTGCTAAAATTCCAAGGAATCAAAATTTACATGCTCACAATCTAGCAACCTTTGCTAGTACTTGCAAATTGCCATTTAAGCCTAATCACCAATTCTCAGCTGAGATTAAACATAGGCCAACTATACCTGATAATGTCAAAAATTGGTAAGTATTTGACAGTGAAACTCAAATTAATAATTTCTTGACCCTCAAAGAAGATTTTTCTACCACAAAAATAGATACAAGAACCATAAGTGAAAGTGATCAGATAGACACAATTGAGACACATATTTCTTCTAAAACAACAAACCAAATTCTACATCCCACGAAGTTTGCTAAAATAGATTTACAGGAACTTGAAGGAAAATAATGTGATGATGCTATTGGAGCAGAATGTGAAGTGATTGATTTGAAGGATAATTTTTTACCTATAGGCCTAACTCCTCCAGAGGACATTTTTTACTCAAATGACATTTCTAGGAAACATGTAATGCAACCATTAAACGAAGAAATTGAGGACTGTAATATAAGAACTACAGAAAATCCCAAAATCATAAAAGTGTCCAAAAAATCGCCATTTGACCAAAAGACAAAGTATGTTGAACTATTTAAAGAATTTCAAGATGGTTTTGCATGGAGCTATGAGGACCTAAAGTCTTATGACGCATCTATCATTCAACACACTATACCTTTCAAAGAAAATCAAAAACCTTTCAAGCAGAAACTTAGAAGGATCAACCCTGTGCTTCTCCCTTTAATTGAGAAATAAGTCAAAAGGATGTATGAGGCTGGAATTATTGCACCCATCAGATTCTTAGAATGGGTTTCAAATTTGGTGCCCACTAGAAAGAAAACAGGGAAGATTAGGCTGTGTGTCGATTTGAGAAATTTGAATAAAGTCTCTTTAAAGGATAATTACCCCTTACCCAAAATGGATCACATTCTACAAAGGGTAGTGGGTACTTCAAGGATATCATTGTTGGATGGATTCTCAGGTTTCAATCAGATCCTAATGCACCCTAATGATCGAGATAAAATTGCTTTTACAACCCCTTGGGGAGCCTTCAAACATGTGAAAATTCCATTTGGACTCAAGAATGCAGGAGCAACTTTTCAAAGAGCCATGGATATAGCTTTTGCTAAAGAAATCCATGAATTTTTAGTCATTTACCTAGATGACCTTACAACATTCTCCAAATCATATCAAGAACACTTAGATCACCTCAAACAAGTATTTTTAATTTGCAGGAAATATGGTATATCATTAAATCCAAAGAAATCATTGTTTGGCCTAGAAGAAGGAAAATTATTGGGCCATATCATATCCAAAGAAGGCATTAGAATTGATCCAGATAGAATACAAGCTACTGCAAGTTCCTCACCCTAGAAACATTAAGGAACTACAAGCTTTTTTGGGGAAGATCAATTTTCTAAGAAGATTCATACCATATCTTGTCGAGCTGATAAGATTGCTGAGCAACATGCTGAAAAAAGATTTCAAGGTTAAGTGGACAATAGAAGCTAAACAAGCCTTTGAATAAATCAAAAAAGCTTTGACTCAAACACCAGTTCTTACAAGCCCAAATTTTGATAAAGACTTTATCATATTCTCATTTGCATCAGAACATACAATTGATGTTGTTTTGCTTCAAAAAGATGACGAGGGATGTGAAAAACCCATAGCCTTTTTTAGCAAGGCACTTAGAGATGCTCCACTCAAATATCAAATCATGGAGAAGTAAGCATATGCACTTGTAAAGGCCATTAAGGAATTTAGAGTTTACATCTTATACTCTCATGTGGTTGCTTATGTGCCCAACACTGCTCTTAAAGACATCCTAACCTAAGAGGGAATTGAAGGCAAAAGGGGCAAATGGATAGCTACCATACTAGAATATGACATTTAAATCAAACCAACCAAGCTGGTAAAAGGACAAGGATTAGCCAAACTTATGACTGGAACCAACTTTCAAGCCTTGACATAAATCAACTGGATAATGAGCAGGAGATGGCGACTCCACAGATCAATCAAGCCTTTTTACAATCACCCTGGTATGCTGACATATGTTTTGTATTATTAAACCTGCAAGCTCCTCCAGGATTATCCAGAACTAAGAAAATATTTTTGGAAATGAAATCTTCCCAATTCTGTGTTTAAGATCATGCTCTCTTTTGGAAAAATCATGAAGGTGTTTTATTAAATTATTTAACCAAAGAAGAAACGGACAAAGTACTTAAAGAATTTCATGCAAGGGATTGTGGTGGACATTTATATTGGAAATCAACTGCTGATAAAATCCTAAGGGCTAGATTTTATTGGCCCACCCTATCTGCTGATGTAAAGAAATATGTAACTTCTTGCCACAAATGCCAAATATTTGAAGGAAAGAAGAAGTTGCTGCCTCTACCCCTCAAGCCCATTTCCATTGAAAGACCATTTCAACAATGGGGTTTAGACTTCATTGGGGAAATCCACCCTTCATCCTCTAGCCAACAAAAATGGATCCTTACTGCCACAGATTACTTCACCAAATGGATAGAGGACATCCCTTGTATGCAAGCCAATGACTCAGTGATCATGCAATTCTTAGAGACCAATATCCTATCTAGATTTGGCTATCCCGAAAAGATTATAACAGACAATGTTGTTGCCTTTAAATCCAAGTGAATGATCACTTTCTTCCATAAATACCACATTACTTTACGCCATTCCATAGCCTATTACCCTCATGGTAATGGTCTAGCTCAATCCTCCAACAAAAGCGTGATCAATATCATTAAGAAATTCTTGGAGGAGAATAAGAAAAACTGGCATAAAAAGCTTATCAATGCACTATGGGTAGACAGATTGACTACTAAAAGATCCATTGTAACAAGTCCGTTTGAGCTAGTTTATGGTATGGAGGCAGTATTCCCTACTTCTTTTGGAATCCCAGTGATAAAGTTGCTGCAAGAAATATAGGTAGAACCTAATGATATTCAGAGAAGGATTAATCAAACAATTCATTTGCAGCAAACTAGAGAGGAGGTCTATCAAAGAGCTCAGGTTTTACAAGAAAAGCTTAAAAAGATCTTTGATAAAAGGAATAAAGCAGAGGATTTTTATATTGGAGACAAAGTTTTAAAGTGGGACTCGAGAAGAGAAGATAAGGAAAACATGGGAAATTTGATTTCCTATGGAAGGGACCTTATACTATTCAGGTAGCACAAGGAAACAACACCTACTTTTTGAAAAGCCTGGATAATACAGAGGTAGAGGATGGGCCAGTCAATGGTCGGATGCTGAAGCATTATTTTGATCTAGTTTGTTGAAATATCAGAACTTTAACTTGTATATAAGAGTGTTTACCTTCTACAATTTACTACAGCAATAAGATAGAAAGGAATATGCAGCAAATTTTGAGGAAAAGTAAAAGAACTACCCCACCTTTTTGCGTCACCTTTTAGTCTATTAGGGATTGGGAAAAGGATACTTGGGAACTGTAAATATGAGAACAAAAAGTATCCAAAACAGAAATGCAAATAGTTGAATAAGATCATAAGGGGATGTCCATATTTTTATAAACTCATGTGCACAGTTCGGTTGCAACAAAGAAGAAATTTAAAAATATAGCAAGAATAGAATATAAGGCTATCTGACCTGCTGTTCTTGACTTTTCACCAGGAAAAGCCATCCCCAAGTGGAGGCACTGTGATGTTCCTATACCAATAGGTTTCATTTGTCATGATTGACTGGAGAAGTGCCAAATATGTTCATCCTTTCCATGCTGCAAAGGTTCCATATTTTGAAGAATTTCACTATGTACAGTTGCTCGACTCTTATCATGGTTCATGAATGGCCAAACAACTTAATCTTGGCCAGGTTCATATTTCAATTTACTTGTCTTAGAATAGAGAATAAAGGTCTGTCCAAATAGTTCAAGCTTTGCAAATGAGTAGCTAGGTAGAGAAGCAAAGGAGCCCAACTATTTAATATGGGCCCTTGGAAGAGATAAGGGTAGATTTATATAGGATGGCAGCTAAAAGAAAAGAAGAGAATCAGGTTTTGCTAGTTCAAATGCACCAAAGGAGAATGAAGAAAAAATGTTAGGAGTAAGAGGATGGGTAAGTAGTATTGGTGTTGCAGAAGTAGGTTTATGAGCAATTTTGTCCTTTGAATATGTTTTATCTCATGGATATCATAAAGTGCTATGGCAAGGTGGTCATAAAAGAAATGGAGCATGACTAATTTCCCTCCTCATTTTTCCAAGATCACTCACTAACCTCCCTCCAAGGAAACTGAAATCTGCTCAGTACTCCTAGCTTACTTCATTTCATGAAAAAGACTAAGTGAAAACTCTGTTTTTACTTAGGAAGAGAAGCCACATTTCTTGTGCAAAAAAAGGATTTTCTCCTAAGCCTAAACTATTCAACTCTGCTACTAAAAACCCTCTCATTTCCCTTAGTGCTTCCCTTCTAAATAGATATTAACATACTAATCCTATTATATTAAATTCCTAACAAAACCCCTTTCCCATATTATGTAAATACATAAAACCCTAAGTTTCTAAAATATCCCTACCCTCGGCTAAAGTTATAGCCATATTTTAATTTTTGTCAGGAGTTATTGGTCCATCCAGGGCCAATAACAACCCTCCACGCGCTCCATCGGGATTTGTTTAACATTTGGTTAAACAAATAACCAAAGCCACCAAGATAAACCATATAGTAACCCTGATAACCAAAGTTTTATACCCCGCAAAACATATCAAAACGTTGATTTATGTGGTGAGACCCGCGCCATAGTCGCCTGCCAGATTCATTCGTCCCCCACCGTTCGATCATCATGCGCAAATACATGACTCTCGGTGATATCGAAACCCCTCCGATCAATGATTGATAGTATCCGGGGGATGGATGGTATTGCCGCCGTATAGAAGACAGGTGTCAACTTCCCGGTGTGATCGGAGCCCCCCCGTCCAATACCACCCTGGCCCAAAGGCGGTGCGCGGTTTACCGATTACTGTCCCGCTGCCTCCCTGTTGATGTCACCCTTGCGTCATCAACTGATGTCGTACCCATGTTAGTGCCATGTTACCACTGTTTCTCCTGCTTACATCACCACCCCTTTGCCGCGGTGTCACTGCCACGTCAACCAGCTATGCGACAAGCATTCACGTCATGCTGATGTCACCCAAACAAAGCGCGCCAAAAGCCCGCCAAAATAATTTTTTTTGTTAGAAAGGTGTAAAATTTCATTTTTTTTCATTTTCCTTTGTTTCTTCTGCTCAACTTTTGCATGCTCTTTAATGTTCAAAGCCACATTTCCACTACACAGTCCACCACCCAGAGAAATTAACTCCATAGCTCGGCCTGTCAGCTCAGTCTGCCACCTACATCTTGCACAAGGCATCCATTAAATAGGTATTTACCCAATTTCTGCTCCTAAAACCCCGTGTTCTCTAGTTTCTTTGGATAAGTCTCTAAAAACGCCAAAATTTGAGTTAAATTCGTCAAAATACCTACAAAATTGCACACTGTAACTACTATTGTTGCCCATTTTGCCAAGAAAGCCCACAAACTCCATCTCCCCATGTAAATTCCGCCCACTGAGCTAAATACAAACCAATTTCACTGTGTAAATCCTACATAAAAGTCAACTGAGGTGTGGTTGTGCCTATTTTTCCCACAGAAACCCGACTTACAGTTTCAAAATCACAGATAGTTGAATAATGGAGGCTCAAGTGGCCCCGAATGTTACTGCTCTCAATGCACCCCACAATAAATTGGAATGGCTGCCTTTGGCTGATCAGGATTTTCAAATCCAAGACTTAGTTGGTGACAAAAATCATCTACAAGCATTCTGTGAACTCAGGAACAATTACCTAAACAAAAATTTTCTATGGGATATGGGAATCAAATTTAGTCATGTACTACATCCCCTCTGTCAATGTTTTCCTTGAGATAATTCACCTCTGCTGTGAAAACTATGAACCAACCCAAAGGGCAGTCAAAACACCATCTGGAATTACCCTCTTTCATATAACTCCTGAGTCCATAAATCAAATGCTAAACATCAAACCAACTCAGATTATGTTTCCTCTTACTATGAAATTCTTGCTTGATAGCTCGAATTGCCCAAGTATTTATGAAACCAAATTGTTAGCCTACATAGCTATCTCCTTTTCACTATGCTTGGTTCAATGAAGTGGGTAAATTACTTATTGATATGATATCTTATATTCTGGGATTCAAGAAAAGTGAATATGTTGGTGAGACTATGTTAGTTTTATTGTCCATATTCACTCTAGGGCAGCCTCCTGTTGTCAAATACAATTATGCTAAATTCATTGCCAACAAGATCCATGACTAGCTCTTGAATCTAGAGAGGGAGGGAGTCTTCAAGTACTCGTCCTACATCTATTATCCGTTCCTGTATTATCAGCCAGACAACTTCCAATTTCCCATTAGAAAATTGGATTCTAAAGGGGAAAAGAGGTTTGTGAATTTTTGGACCTCAGTCTTTCATGAAGTCCACAACTCTCCTTACTCTTACTGTGAGTTTATCGACATGTTCATATATCCAGTCTCTTCTCTACTGATGAGAACTCCTCCTCCTAGATTATCTTACGATATGCAAAAAATTCTACAGCTCTCCAAAAGCTACAAAATAGGTGATTGGTACTTATACCAGAATCACATTGAGATCAAGATATATGGTTGTGAGATGTGCCCCTACAAGCTGCCAAAATATGTGCCAATGAGACTGTTTGCCTTGGAATATTTCAGACAATTTATCAATTTAGATTTAACTCATTTTCATAGCACCAAGAAAAAGGCTCAGTTGAAATTGGGAGGCCAATTAGGCCCCTATGTCATGAACAAAAAAGAAGGATGGCAAGATGCAGATCAGATATTGGGTGAAAAAGTCAGATTAAAAAGAAGCTTTTGGTGGGTACCCTATGACCCAAATGGCTTTATGAACACAAGAAAAATAAAATATAGGCTGTCAGCCTATGAACATTGCAAGATCCCTAAAATAGAACAATTTTCCAACTGAGATGAGTGGGTAGAAGGCACACTAATTGAACAGCTCATTGACGAAAACAAAATGGAACAAACTATGAAAACTCTTGAAAAGACTCTTGAACTAGATTCTTTGGACAAGTGTCATTCAAAGGGCCACAACAAACCAGGGTAAGCACATCAACTGTTGGAACTTCATAGTGACTGGCCCAAGAAAGCACTACACCAACTACTTAAACATCAAGGGGCAAAGAGGTGCTAGACTCAGAGCAACACATGATGAGAGATCCACCAACAACATCAAAGGAATAGGCTCAAGGGAACGACCCTTCACTGCAAACAAAGGCACCTGAAGTACCGGCATTACAGACTCCTCTCAATGAGGAAAGAAACAAGAAAAGGGACAGAGAAGAGACCACACCTGCAAGTGGATCAACGGAGCAGCCAGAGGCCAAAAGGAAAAGAGTAGATCCTCTACCTGAAGAGGAAATTGTTGAACAAGTCACAGAGTGTCCAAGAGAGGAGACACAACCAGCCAATAGACATCGACCAGCTCTCACAGGCAAGAAATGGAGAGGCAACATAGTATGGAAGTGTCCTTCTCAAGGACACAAAGTAAGCAGTGTTCTGATATTAAAAGAACATTAATGGAAATTAAGGTCGAGAATGAGCCATTGAGACTGCAGTTTTATGATCAATTTCTCAAAATGACACCCTCCAAACAGCAAAGACTAATGGCTTCATATGAAATTAAGGAGGAAAAAATGATTTTAAGTCATTGTAGAGCTAAAGTTCAACAACCACAAGTTAGCAACTGACTATATAAGAACAAATCTAGAGGTCCTAGCCAAAGACATACACCCAATGGACCATATTGAGCTGCACAAACAGACGGGTGAAATGGTTTACTCTACATTCGTAGATAAGGCAATGTTGGCCTACAAATTGCAGGATTCATTAAGCAATACATCTGCCCAATTGGATTTGGAAAAAATATCTTCTTTAGCAAAAGACAACAGAATAAAGATCTTAGAAGAAATTATTATTGAGCTGGGACATGATCCCAAGGATGCCAAGGGAATCAAAGCACTGATAAATAAAAAGGAAGAAGATATTGCTGCACTTACAAAGCAATTGAAGTTGCATGTTACTATGCACCCACAAACTATATAACTTGCACAAGAAAAGGCAGAAGAAGACATGATGGATTTGCTGACAAAGATGAACCAAAGGCTAATTGAAACAAAGCAAGAATTGGAGAAATCATTACAAGCCAAGCAGGGAGAGTCGACCTCGCAGCCACCTGAAACTGCTCCAATAGTTGCCACTGCCCCTCCCACAGTTGCAGCAGCAATCCCTCCCATTGTCCCAGCATCAATAACAAGTACCTCAACTTCAGCAGGAGCAAAACAACAACCCCAGATACTAGCATGAGCATGGAAGAGATGATGAAAGCAATAAAAAAATTAGAACTCCAAATGGTAGAGCTAAAGGAAGCCAAAGAAAAGTTGGCCAAGTTAGAGGTAAGCTATGATAAATATAAAATAACTGTGGCAGAAAAAACTAGAGAGGTAAAGGCCTTGGAAAATAAGGTAAAATCTTTGGAGAAAGACCTTGCTCTTGATAAACCTCTATCAGAAATCAAAACAATTTTGTGGACTAATATTGGCCAGTCCATCACTGATCAATGGAGATCAATACAGGCTATCTATGAGAAAATTGAATTGATATAAATAGCCCAAGTAGAGATTCAAAAGGCCAGAGCATCATTGGAAACATGTCTGAACATGCCAATAGACTAATTCATTTTTTGAATACTCATACCAAAGAACAACTAGCAACTCTATATATCAGGGATAGAAAAGGTACAATTTTGACAGTTAAAAAGGTGCTAACCATGAGGAATTTTATACAGAATCTGGAGAGAAAATGTCAAGAAATGCAGATGGAAATAAATGCTTTCATATAAAATTTTACAGTCTTGCAGCAAGGGGTCTACCCAGTTTGTTAACCAGCAATCAGAGACTATTGACACATGAACAATATGCTCATAGGGTGAATACATATGTTGCCTATTAGATGACAGCATCATCAAACACTTCAGAAGAAATAGAACCTCCCTCTACACAGAGCTTATATGACAAATTGGGAAATCTGTTCTATATTGAGCATGAAATATCACATCCTTTTGAAGTCCAGCCGAATTTCTACAGGTATATTGAAGCTGATGAAATATTGATAAAGTTGCAGAGGCACCAGTTGCCAACAGAGCAATCGTGGCAGAGCATGTTAGAGGTTTTACCAAGGTAGTTTTAATTCTCTTTTTGATCATCTGGATTCAATCAAATTCAATGCACGTGCCACATATCATAAAAAATGAAAACAACAGGAGAAGTAAGTCACACCAAAATGCATTAAAGCAGAATCAGACATAGATGAAAGGGCCAGGGCAGAAACTCATCAAAGCTAATAAGAGAAAGACTATCAGCTGACTCACTGGGTGTAAAATTCAAACGTATCTGATCAATTGAAGCGACCAGCACAGCAACAATTACTTTTGCATTCAGTTTTCCCTGTTTCCAATGGAATTTATTTCCTTGTAAAAGTAGATGGACGAAGTTATTGCGGGATATTTTTCCATAAGATATTTTGTAACTCTTTTTTGTATAAATACCTCCCCATGAGATGTATTCGGGGTTGGTGATATCTCTTATGGACTGTGTTGTAACTCTGAGGAATTTTAATACAAAGGCTGTTGAAGTTCATTGTTGTTGCACCATCTGAATGTGGATTTGATGCTCTTGGTCATGCTACAGGATTCTTGTGTGTTTATATGTATCAATAAGCTTCCTAACCTATGTTTTGTATTTTCTGTGTCTGCAAACTTCATATATGTTTTCATAATCTTAGTAATGGAGAAAAAGAATAGAATAGAATTTGTTCAAATACACTCTATGTTCAATTTCTGCAGAGTTAGCATAAACAGGAATTATTAGTTGCTCATGTTTCCACTAATTATTTCACTTTGAATATTATCAAAGAATTCTTTACTGCTCCTTGATAATGCTCATGCATTTTCCCTCTGCCAACATGATGAAGGATTCTTAACTGCCCTTCACCCACTCACTTTCATTCCATCTATTTCCAGATTATAAAATTGTTCCAAGATTGATTATCTTGCTCTGTAGTATTACATTGTGCCAATGAAAATACAATCAACTGTTCATCCTCACAAACTCCATCTATCAAATGGAATAAACTGTTTAGAGTTGCATCCCAGTTTTGTCTAAGATCACCATCCAAATTTAAAACAAAACCCTGCACATCATAACTAGCCTAAAATACCTCAAAACAAAGCTAAACTTTAAAGAGAAGGCCCTCTCTGGATGCAGATTGGCTAGAATCTGTTCTAAAAGATTGGTCTATGGTTACCTTGGCCGTATCCCCTCCTTAGAATCTTCCTAGGGGACAACCTGAGTGATAACAGATTGATGATATTGCAACTACATTGTCTTATATTGCATATTGAGTTTTATCACTAAAAAAGGATCACCTAGTCATTTCTAACAAGGTTGATTGAAGAAAAGGATAAACATTTGAAATTTAAAGATAGTACTAAAATTTTGGATAAAATTCTTAGTAGTCAAAGGTATCCTTGCATTAAATCTAGTCTTGGTTTTCATGAAATTCTTAAAGGAGAATATAGTTCATAGGTTTGTAAAAGGATCTTGAAAGATAACATTATGAAATCTGAAATTCCTTTCAAAGAGATAAGAAGTCAACTATATCAAAATCCAAAGGAGATGAACTTTCAAAGGAAATATTTTTCTCCCAATAATAGTGACTTTAATTGATTCTATCGTCTGATCAACAATGTTGAATGTTTTGTATGTCATAATTATGGACATGTTGTGACCAATTGTAGAAGCATATTGTTTCGATCTCAAGAAAATAATCTCTTCATTAGAAGATCATCATCTCCTTAGTACTCAGGTTTTGTTAAGGGATATATGTTTTCTTACAACATATTTGTTCACAAAGCTATTGATTGCATAGAATAAACATGAAACAAAAACATTATAATTCCTGTCCTCCCTTTCGTGATCATGTAAGGTGTTATGGTTGTAACACGCTTAGACACGTAGCAAAAGAGCATAAGAAAAAATAATGAGTTTCCAAAGACAATACGGAAAGTAATGAGATAATGTCAAAAGACCCAAAAAATATGGACCCACTAACATTTTTCATAATAAGAAAAAAGAAGAAGAACAGATAAAGTGTGGTCTTTCTCTCTGCTCATTTGAAGAAGAAGATTAACTGCACATAGATAACATATTCTCTCACCACATGACTGGAGATAAGAGTAAGATGGAGTCTCTCAAGGAAATCCTATATGGTAAGGTTATTATTGGAAATAATGTTCCAACAAAATTTCCAAGAAAAGGTAGAGCCATAATTAATAAACATAGAAGAGTAGCTAATACTTTATTATTTTAAGGGATAAAGAAGGACATTGTACGTGTAGGTCAAATGGTGGATAAAGGAAATATATTTATGTTTATATCAACTAAGTGAAAGGTTATGGATGAAGAAATTGGAAAAATCATACGAAGAGGATACAAAAATCCAAACAGATTATATGTGTTTAAAGAACTGAATTCTCACAAAAAAGAGGAGGATTCAAACTTAGAGTAAAAGAAGATGATTTCTACTATAGTACATTATTTTTAAGAGAATACTTCTAATAGTGACTGTAAAAGTGATGTGAGGTACATGACCTGATAAAGAGGAGGAGATGACTATTGTGTCCTCAGGATCAGTGATGTATGATCTCAAGGGGACCTATACATATGTATATCTTGATGATGATTCCATATTGACTTGATATTCATGTTTCTTATATTACTGGCAATGCATCTGATGTTCTAACAGTGAAATAGGAACATAAAATACAGGCTTGGAGAGAGTTGTGGCTATGAAAGTTTCTCATTTTACTTTTTGTATATGGATATCATAACAAATAGTTGTGTATATACACGACCTTTTGTCTAGATAGTCATATATTCTTATTCGAGATAAATAAACTGTGGGATAGAGTTAGGGAGAAATTCAGATATTCTTCAGTTAGTAATTATTTGTCTTTCTTGTTTTGAGTTTGGTTGGATACAGTTTGTTGGTTCTCAGATAATACTTAGAAGAAGTATTGTCTTATGATGGTTTATGAGTTGCTGCAATATGACATTGTCAGTTTGGTTCTTCTGATTGATTTAGAGACTTATGAAGATGGATATGGCTTGAAAGTACATAGTTGGCACAGGGTTAGGGGGAGCACTTACTATGATTCTAATGGTTAGTCTTGGAATTATGATTTCTTTACAATTACTTGTTTCATGATGATGTGTATAAGTTCCTAAAGTCACATATGTTTCTATTCTGTCATTAATGATGATGAAGTGTTGGATGTTGGTTATATTTTCATGAAGAGGATATCAAAACTATGGTCCTTATTGACATTAGTTGATGATGATGAGTTTCACTCACTATTTCTATGCTCTTGTCATTATGTCTTCAATGGTGGATAAGTTTCATATCGTGTAGTTATGGAATGATGCCTACGAGTGTTGCTTTTGGTTCTCAAATATGTTACATGGTGATATGCTACATATGGTATGTTGATTGAGGATTGTCGCTCTTCATATGTAGAACATGTTTATCTTGATGATATGAGATCAAGAAGATGGGTTACTAACAAAGCTTGATTGCATATATTATTCTTGGTTGATGATTATGAGTTCCTATTCCTATCTCTATGTCATGGGATATCAATAAATTGCAGATAGGAATCTTATGGATGATGACTTCAATTTCCTATGATGTGATGACTCTTCTTGATACAGTTGATTGATATTGAGCATTCCCCTTATCTCTAAAAGATGCATATCATGACATCATGATGCAAGAGAATGGTATTGTTGCCTATGAGGAAAAGGAAGGTTACATGAATATACGAGGATGATTATTGATATACTACTGCTACAAATACTAAGTGATGCTTGGAGACATTGTATATTTAGTCACATATTGATGCTTGAAATATTTGGTGATATGGTGATGTTGATTGATGCTACACTGTCATATCTTACTTTATAATGATATTATTGGTTCTCACATACCTTATTGATGCATGAAGATTTATTATGTTATGCTACAAAAGATCTATATTTCTTTGATGTACATGGATTGAGGCTCCTTCTACAAATGGAAAGAAGAAGTTGACCTTGATGTGGTCAAGGGAATGAGTTGATAATAGATCTCGATGAACAATCTTATGTTGATTGCTACAATTTGGTAATGTTGCATACTTGGTCACAGGTTGATGATATCGCAACTACATTATCTTATATTGCATATTCAGTTTTATCACTAAAAAATAATCACCTAGTCAGTTCTAACAAGGTGGATCAAAATACACCATCAAGACTTAATTTTACCATAGTAAAATCATTTTCACTATGGAAAATAATTTGATAAACCACTTTTATTAAATTATTTTCTTCTTTAAATAAAAAAACGCATGAGAATAATTAGATAAACAATTATTTATTTAATTTTCTCTAGGAATTATTATTAAATAATTATTCCTTCTCACATTTGACTAACTCCTTAGGAATATTTAAATAAATCACTATTTATTTGAATTTCGTTATTTCTATTATTAGAATAATTACGAAATCACTATCTAACAATTATTTTGATTTTATACCTCTCTTGTTCCTCACGAAATAATTAATAAATCATTTTATTTGTTAATTATTTCTAAATAAAGTTATTTAACCATTTTAAATTCATTTTCACTCTCTAATAAATATAATAAAGCATTCCAAGTACTTAGATATGAATTTAGTTAATAATATTTTATTATTCTCCATTTTGTAGATTAACTGCATACTTCGCTACATAAAAAAGAGTTCGTCATTCATTCTTCACCATTATCATTATCATTGTCAATATTATCGTCATTTTCTCGAGATCACATTTGAGTTCTTCACTTTGTTTGGGTTTTTCATAGAATTGAGAGAGGGAATTCTATTTTCGAAGCATCAATATCAAAGGACCCATCCCACAGAGGGGAACTTACAGACCAGTCTGTAGATCTCCTTCACTAGGTGTTATCAATAAAGATTTATTCATTTAAAATTGTCTTTCCAATTGGGTTATTATTCTGGATACATTATTTTGCTGCTATTTGTTTTGGATTTTTTTTTATTTTACTTCAGATTTTCCATTTGTATTGTAGATCTAGAATGATAACAACCATCAAATTTTTGTTAGTGTCACTTGTCACCTAGTGACTGAAGTGAGGATTTTTCATACACCTTCCAGGAATTTTCACACTAACATTGATGAGGATGTGAATGATGTTGTTCATATTGTTGTTGTCTATTTTGTAAGATCCTATAATGACTATTACAATCTTGCTACTGCATGGTGGAGGTCCTTGTATTTGGTTTTGATGATAAATGTCATATCTGTCTCTTGATGTAATGGCCCATGATGTAATAATTGTAAAATCCAGTGATGTTTAGACTATGTGGGGTCAAATTCATTTCTGTATGTAATACCATTTTGGGTATTTGATGTAATGCTGAGTTGTTGGGCGGCCAACTTGGCCTAGTTTTTGGAAAAGACTTTGCATTTGGTGGAGCGGAGTGCATAGTGGAGTGAAAAGTGTATCACACAGTGCAGCAGTTGGAATATAATGCACAGTATAAGCACGTCAGAGTGGGTGGAAGCCCCTCTTTTTTGCAAAATAATGTAATAATGTAAAAGATTAATCGGTTTTGGGACAATAGCGACTTGTTTTAGCGAGTCCATGGTATTTGGACCAAGTTATTATAAAGATGTAACCCTTCATGTAGTAGTGTATATAGCGTCAAATAATAAAAAGAAAATCATCTTATGATCAAGATATGTTTTATGGTGGAAATTTTGTGATATTTTGTTTGGGAAAAGGAGATTAGTCTTTGTAGCTGAGTGCACAGAGGCTTGAGTATGTAGTTGAGTGGGTAGATGACCTGTAGCTTAGTATGCAGGTCAAGAACTATTTGTTGTACGATAATTCTTATTATAAGAAACATTTCTTGTGTACATAGCCCCACATTGCGGTGAACCATGGTACTTTTGTGTCTTCATGTATATATTTTCTTACTACCTATTGTAGTGTAGCAGTTTATTATAGCTGCACTTTATTTCAATACAGTGATGATTAATAACTTTATATGGTATGTTTAAGTGATTGAATGAAGGTGGAAAAATGATTTATGAATTTTAAGAACAAAATATAATATAAAACACCACATCAAATCATCCTTCAAGGCTACAAAAACTTGATTTTGCATCCTCCCATAGTCACTTCGAGTGAGACTGCGATTTGCTTACAGGTCACTGCCAAAAGGGCCAGTGATTAAGGGTTTTGTTGGTTCATAGTATAGATCGAACTTGGGTGAGCCAAAATCATAACAAAAAAATATTTTTGTTGCAAGGACCATGAACTATTTGAGGGATATGTGGATGTGGCATCCCTCGAAGAAGGAAATTCAAGATTCTCTAGAATCGAAACAACATGGATTTGCAAATCAAGAGAACAGGAATCCTCATCTCAAGTCCAAATATTGGTTAGAGAAGTATATTTTCATAGATCGATACACAATTTTCTTCGCATGATTTATTGTAAAACTGTATGAGTGGATATCAAACTTGACTAAAAGAAAGACCTATTTTAAAGGTGGAGAACCTACGGTGTGGTCTCCTTAACTAATATAGCTACTAAAGAGCACGCACAATAGGATTTCAAGGGTTGTTGATTTTTTTATTGATAGAATCTTGGGAGTATTTATTACTGAGTTCATAGTAGACTCCACTATGTTATACAATGAAGTAAAATGAAGATTTTTCAGAGCACCATGAGGTAAGTATTTAAAGTCTTTGAAACTTTGGATTAAGATGCTTCTATGTGAAAATGGAGTTTTATGATTGCGATCAAATTGCTAGTTTAGTTATGCTTGGAAGAAAAGAGAATAAATCTGAGCCAAAGATCATAGTAATGTGAAGTAAAAAGTGATATAGAATAGATACCATAAAAAGAGCTCATTGACAAGACCTAGAGACATTTGAAGAGAGTGAATATAGTCCTCTCTTGAGTGAATATGGAAGTGAAAGAGAAGATAGCCACCTTGAAAAATTGTAGGTAACTTCATAGTATTTACCTTCTCATCTTGAGAGTTCCAGAAGCCAGAATCCAGTAATAGGCATGGTGTTTTTTGTTCTCCCCTTACCCCTACCCCTCCTCCTTCTCCCCCTACTCCCCTACCCCAATCCCCTCCCCTTACTCATTCCCCACCTCCTCCAAAAAGAAACATGGCTGATGATATTAAGCTTCTTGTTTTCAAAGGAAGTAGATCAGAGGGCCTGAAACAGTTTGGGTTTTTACCTGAATTTGTATGGACCGCGAAGCAGATTAATGATAAAAATATAAAGAAAGCACAACTCATTACAATGCTCCGAGATAGAGCATTGACATGGTATATGAAGTATTCAAATAATCATATCAAAACATTTGTAGATATTAAAGCAGTGGTAATAAGACAATTTAAGAAGTCGAAGTCTGAGTCGTAGTGCATCACTGAGTTAAAAGAAATTAAACAAAAACCTCGTGAGTCTGTTTGGGAATCTGATCAAATATTTAAGGAATTGTTGGATCAAGTGAGTTTTGAGATAGATCCATAGGCACATGAAGAATGGTTTATAGTTGTTTTGTTACTGCATATTAGACTACCATTATGACAACAAAAGATAACAAGTTCAGTCGAAGCTCTATAGATTACGATGAAGTTGGAAGCTTCACCTATAGGAGATACTAATGCAAGTATGCAACAAATCAGAGTCATTTCATGAAGCTAACCTTACATATACAAGATACCAAGGAGAGAAAATAGGCCATAAAAGAAGTATGGTGTACTAAGTGCAGTTGAGAAGGCCATTCTAAGGAAGAATGTCCTATCTTTAGGGATTACATGGCTACTCGAGCACCATATCCTTTGAATACAAGATCTAGCCTGTGGTGCAAGAAATGCAAAACCAAAGACCAACATCGCTTAGAGGAGTGTTACCTATTATATAAATATGTGCAGACTCCAAGGAACCTATATTGCAAATTCTATAAATTAGTAGGAAATGATGAAAATAAGAAGAAAAATTATTTTCACTAAGATTTAAGTAAGATATAACTATTCGACTAATGAAAGAGTGCAAGAAGAATGGATAAAGAGATATTTAAATAAATTTTTTAATCAAGAATAACTTTCCTAATTGTTAGATTAACAAACAAATGAATCCAACCTAAACATTGAAAATCGATGCTACACGAAAATCAAATAGAGAGATAATTCATTCCACTAATCAATCCATCTTAAATTTTGTGAGTGTTCTCTATCATATCTGAAGCAAGTCCGTTTCTTTCTTCCTAGTCTTTAGTCATCCAACTTTATGAATATTCTTATGTATTTATAAAGTCAATATTTGGCAACAATTTATGTTTTATTTTAGGTTACGAATTATTAATTGGTTTGCAAGAGCCTAGTCCTAGTCCATTAGGGATGAATTCCCTTTACTTTACATTTGAGTACTGGGATTTTGTGAAGTGCTTTAGGTACATAGTCTATTCTTTAATTTTGTAGTATTATTATTTTTAACTCTCACAGAGAACTTTTTCTATGAGTGCATATCATTTGTGCTTTCTATACTTTTAAATTAGTAGTGAATCTTTTTTAGTGTTCTCCTACGACACTTTATTACCTTTGAGTGAATGAAATCACTTTAGAGTTCTCTAAAAATGTGGGTCATTTCTTTATTTTTTGTGTATGGATTTTTCAAGAATGTTATCTTCACACTGTATGAATGTATATGTACAATGGAATGAAAGTGAGATGATATTCATTTATAGTATTTTAGTTCGTTTCCCTTATTTATTTTGAAAAACCAACTGGTCCATTCACATGTGAATGTATTGAATGATTAAATGTGTATGCTTTGATTTACTTTGAATATCCAAATGACTGAAAAGAGAAATGCTACCTCTATAAAAACACAAAGGTAACTTTAATATGTCCTTACTGGTTTGACTCTAGTCCCTCACATAAAAAGAAATCAACATCACCATGGAGATATTTTGTGATCTTTACTGTCCAATCTTATAAAGCCATGTGATAGTATATCTTGCAACAAAATGGATGATATTCATCGGCACCACATTTCAATTTAGATTGACACTCCGTTCCCAACCACAATTTTCAAATAGTTTGACCCCATCAAGCCTTTGACATTGGACGAATGTTTCCGTGCAATAATTTTTCTCATAAATTGTTATAACTAATGAATTTCCAATAGGATTTGGAAATAATTAAATTATCATTGTTATATATCATTTTAATTAAAATTAGATTATTATTATTTGTTTCCATGAGGAATATCTTTATATTCTATACAAGGAATAGACCACAAAACCCGAAGCCTAAATATTGGTTATGAGCTCAACATGTCACATGCATAAATTGAAGGGGTGGGAACAATATATTTGCTAAACCCATTTGAACAAAAATATTTTTATATAATACATGTCTATTGGAATTGAAGTTAGGTGAGTGGGATAGAATAAACTATATTTTCAACCACTTAAGCAAATTTTTTTTTTTGTGACATGGATGCCATCTTTGAAGTTTAATTCCCCAAAATACCTTAATCAATCACTCCCATGAAATTTGAACCTATAACATTCCATGGACTAAATTATTTACAAAACAAGTGGTCTACAAATCATGAGTCTAAAATTATTATTACTATTTATCTAATTTCAAGGCCACTCCATATTAAAACACCAAATTGAAGTTGGTGTATAAGATCCTTTATTTGTAAAGCATAATCTTCTTCCTATAACAAATTAACTATTAATATTAAATTTAAAAGAACAAACTTTATTATGGACTATTATTCATAATAAATATTTTATTTGTTTTTAAAATTTATGTATTTCGGAATGAAAACATCTCCTACGCACATCCCTCCAAACTACTTCTACTCCATATACGCTTGCTAGGACCGGCGACATCCCTCCCAACAGCTCTCTGCTCCCTATGTATTTACTTTCTATTCCATATACGCTTACTAGGACCGGAGACATAGCTCCCAACCGCTTTCTGTTCCATGCACAAGGGACCTCGTTGAACATCCTTCCGTGTATTGCTGGTAAATTAGTATATGTTATCCCATTGGGGTGGTCCATGGTCCATGAATTTCTTCCATGTAATCGATATGAAAATCCACCTAAAAGCTTTTTGATATTCCTGGGGTCGTGTGGGATATTTTTCTGTTTTCTCCAATATAGAACGCAACCGCTCTGATTTAATCAGTGATTTTATATACTCATTTATTAATATTATCGAAGGCATTCCTTTATAACTTTATTATCTTTTAGTGCATTAGATTGATTTATATTTATCTTTATGGTTTATATTTTAATTATGCGACACAACGTAGTGCCTGTCCAGTATTTTAATCAATATGGGAACTTGACATTTTTTAAGAAGTTTAGAAGTCAATAATGAACTTATGCCTCTTTTCTCTCTTATATCTTTACACTTCCTCTCAAATTCCGCACCTCTGCAAGGGCATTGTAATAAATCTCACTAGCATGAAATTTTTTGTAATAAACTTAGGGGACTTGGGATAGAGTTAATAATTGAGTCCACTCTAGATTATTTTTTTCAATCAACCAATTACTTTCACTCTTTAGTGATAAATAATTGGTTGATATTTTTCACTCAATACCTCCAAAGTTGTAGGTGCATCATAATAATTGGGCCTTGGGTCCATCTTAATATCTAAGGTCAATATATATTTTTATGCTAGCTCATGTTGATAGTCGCGTAGAATTTGACTATTTCTATGCTAGCTCATGTTGATAGTCGCGTAGAATTTGACTAGGTCTTAATAGGATTCTATTAAGTAACTAAAATTTCCCATGAGATGGCTTTCTTATTAATTCCCTATGTAAGGTTGTAAATAAGTGGTTTTAGGATGTTTAGGTGGCATGTGGGTACTCAAAATTCTTGTGCACAACCCAAAAAGTATCCCTAGACTCACTTTAGCAGTTAAAAAATGAATATTACCCCTTCAAAACCTACTTTCTCTTATGTCAGTGGGAAAAAAGTAAAAATAAATGAAAAATAATAATTAGAGACATATTTATTATGTTCTCCAAGTCACAAAGTTAAGGAAAATGACATGGAAAATTAAAGTATAGATTAAAGATGATTTCGTCGATGCATAAGGCCCAATGAATCGGGCCTAGATCAGATTCCAAGTAAGTTAAGTCAACATGCAGTTAAGGAGGCATCATGTTGAGTTTTAGAGACACCAACAAACTATTAAGGATTCAATTTAATTTAATTTGGATGTGGTTGAATTAAAGTGTAAGATAAGGGAAGTGCCTCGGGATTATACCCCACCTCACTCATCCTTTTTATACGCAGCAAAAATGAAATATTGTCTACTAGATAAAAGACCCACATAGACAACACGAGGAAACTCCATGCAACTACCTAAATGCACATGCCTTTTGGAGTATTTTCACTCAAATTTTTGGATGGCGAATAACATATTTTGCACTATCCTTCTAGGAAAATTTTGAGGACAATAAGGACTATTGTTTGGGAAAATTTTGGCAATGAAGAAAAAGTCGTAGATCTTACCTTTTGACACCTCTAAAGAATACTTCATAAAACAATCAAGTTTTAAAAATTAAATCCTCTTAAAATAATTTTATCGATTGGAATATCCTTCAAGAACTCACTCTTTTCTAATATTTTCTAACATCTACCAATTTTTTATAAGTGATTCTTCAGAAACCTATTGTAAGTTTGGTTTTTCCTAACAATGCGAAATCCTCTCCATGAGGCGATCATTTGCAACCTAACTTTTGTAACTAATTTTTTAGATTATAAGATTTGGAAAGGAGAACCATTTGCCTTTTGAGGGACTCATTACTGAGATATTTCCAAAAACACTCTTTATACCTCACATTAGGTCACAAAATATAATCTAATAAAAGAAAATTTCTAGTTTGGGTGTTAGGGGGTTTTCTCCCTAGGCATCCCCTTCCCCATTTGGGGAAGACCCTTTTGTGTTGCTTGAGTCATTTTATTCTTGTTCTGATTTACTTAGCTAGATAAAATAGATCGACAATCTAAGGCATTGAACATCCTTTTTTAGGTTATTTTTCATGCATTTAGTTTTTACTTTCTATGTAATCTCTTTAGTTATGCAATTTTATTTCTAGTTTCCTTAACTTGCCAATTTGTTTTTAAATGCAATTTATTTGTGGAGCTTTAATTTTCCATGAAATTGGTTTAACTTATGGATTCACTTACACTTGAAACTCAATTATGCATCTCTCATTTCATTAATCTATAGTTTGGTTTCTTTGCCTTTACTTTTCAAGCGCTTTCTATTTGTAGGAAATCTCTTATTTCTAATCTGTCAATTCTTACGATAATAATGTACCTCCACTATAGGTTGGTTGAAGTAGTAATTATGGACCCTCCATTCCATATTCTCTCCCTACTCTGAGATTCATGCCTCGAAAAGGGTAAGGTCAAGGGAATGGAGTTATTTTGGAACTTGCTCTAGATCCTAAAAATAATTTACTATCTGAAGTTAAAATTTGCCAAAATTAATTCATTACATCACAAAGAAAGGTTGGTACTTGGATTTATGCTTTATTTCCTCTCTTATTTGGTAAAATCTTATTCATTTTGAGTAATCATCACCATTTCAACTATCCCTTGCTGAAAATATATTTTCAAGCATGTTAAATTCATTGTACATGCTAGTATCTTATTTTCCACTTTCACTTCTAAAGACATTATCTTTTATAACATACTTATTTTAAGTATTTCTTTCCAAGGACTTCTTTTCAAATTTATGATGTTTACTTTGATCGTTTTTCTTGCAAGAAATTGCAATCCAACACTTGTCTCTTGGTTTCATCTTGCAATTTCTATACTTATTTATGTACATGGTTATTACACCCATGAAAGTGCTTTGATGCTACATAGTGGAAGTGTATCTTGGTCACCTTTCATGAACTCCTAGATATTAATTAGTTGATCCTTAGATAATTTGTAGGCTCCAGACCCCTTTGCTTCATTAGGAGTAAGGCTAGACATAAGAGTTGAGAATTGAGTGAAAGCCTCAAATAGCGACTTACCCTTAAGGCCACACCAAGTGGAGTTAAGGAATTCTCCATGATAATCTATATTTAGATTAAGGCAGAAATGGGTCCTTCATACCCAATGAGGGTAGGAGGATAGGGATAACTCTTGTGAGTGAGATGCAGGTTTATTGACAAGGCTAACAAGTAGTGCCATAGGTTCAAGTGGTACTTGGGGGAGTAGGAATGATATGAGTGCAAGTTTTACATAGTTCCATGGTTGTAGGTTTGCGAGTATTCCTACCACTCAATAGGTGGAAAAGCCAAGTATGAATCACTCGAGCGGTGAATCGAGTATTTTTTGAAGGTGGATTTTCTGTTGTTTCTTGGAGAGGTTTGGTAAGAGAATGACATGAGCCACCTCATTATTGTAAAAATATATTTTCACACTGAAAATTTATAACTAAAGTAATTATGAACACATTCGGAGGTTATGATACTCCACCGCATATGTTTGGTGTGAGTGATGTTACATGGTTATATAGATAACTTAAAAATGATGCACATTGTATATCTAAATTTTAATTCTCATGTGGTACATGTGGTACATGTGATTTTGGTTACTTGTATTTCTACTACAAGAATTAACTTAAACAGATAATAAGTACAAAGAAAAGGTGCATTGTGCCTAAAATTACTCAAAACCATGTTGTCACATGCTTAGAAGTCATGATGCACATTAACACATGGGAATGCTCTAAGAGCATGGAAATACCCTTGTTATGAAATTGGATGGAATCTGATAGAGAAATAATAGAGCATGAAATTTGATACTCAAGGGCTTACAAAAAGTGTATAAAATCTTATAGAGAAAGAATGAAGCATGAAAGTTGATACTCATGGGCTTACACAAAGTGTTTGTTACCACAAACTATTTGACCGATGTATTACCTTTTGGGTAATAAGAAAATTAAAAGAAAGTGTGGAAATATGAACCGTCTTTCACATTTCATGTTCTTTTGGATGCTACTAATGAACTTCCCAAAGCCATAAAATTGCAATCATAACACAAACTAACAACCTCATACATGCGTTTAAGAACAGAGAACACATTGTAAAATGTGAATAACATAAGAAATCGAGTGAAATAGATTGGGTTTGAGTTGAAAGTCGCTACACTAGTTAATAACACCAAATTAGTGTCTAAAATCACACATATCAACCATCAAAATGACACTCACATAAAGAATTCAATATTACCTCAAAAATTAATTACAAATTGTGTGTCACCTTGAAGCAAATCGAGCATAACTAATACATATCACGATCTCCACAAAATGATATATGACAGAATATTTTCTTCGTGCATTAAGATCATGATAAATTTAGAAGTTAGTAGCATGTTTCACCTTGACAAGGTTGATTTTCTATTGCTTAATTGAACTCCATTGTTCTTGATTTTAATTTTAATAGATAGATTTATCATGTTTTACATATTTCTATGGCGTGGTTTTTGAGATTTAGTACTCGGATATTCCACAATTTTCATTTTTGTATCATTTGGTGGACTATATTATTGGTTCCAATGGAACACATAGATAAACACTTTCTGGCTTCCAGAACATTACTTCTTGTGGTACATCATTGTCAATGCTTATTCATCTATAGTTTGCATCATTCTATCTTGGTTTTACATTTGAGGAATACTTTTGAATGTGAGGTTTAGAATTTTATGTATACAAATGAGGTCTAGGTGAAACAAATAATTGGGTTTTTATTTGTTTTTTATTTTCATTGTATATTTTCAAGAATTATCTAGAATTTGGTATCTAATAATGAAGTTTAGATAAAACAAACAAAATAGACGGAGTTCAAAAAAATAGTTTACTTAGTTCTTTATTCTCAAATATTCTCAAAATCTATAGTTAAATTAAATTTAGTTGGGAACTTATACATACAGTTAGATATTAGTTATTCTCCATTCAGTTGGGAACTTATAGATAAATTTAGGTTCCAATTATTCTCCCAAGGTAGATAGTGGAGGATAAAGGAGCTGGATCCAATGGGATCAGCGCAAAAAAATAGTTTCAAGTTGTTGTTAGGAAAATAAAACTATAGAGTAGAGATTTTCTCTTCTAAATATTAACAATTAAACAGATTATATAAATAATTTAAATAGAATTGAATTGGAGAGATCACTAATAAATGACTACAATGAGACTAAACTACAACTCAACCAATTGGAAAATATAATTCCTACTTGTCCTAATTGTGATTCTTTCTATTGGAAGGAGTATGTACCTATTACTTAGGAGTTGTTTAGATATAGATGTTTCCTAGATTAGACTATGGCTGAGATATTATCTCAACCATGTGATTTCTCTCCAAGATATTCTGGCTATCTTGAGACAACACTACATGTATTTATATGTAACATTATCTAATTAATGTGGTGTATGTGCAATTTTTTAATTGGTATCAGAGCCCTTGAGGGCCTAGGCCACAACCCCTGGTGGGTTGAGGAAATAACAGAGTATATTTCTATTGTTTTAGTTTTTGTTTCTCCATCTATATAAGCATTGAGAATTGTGACGGTGGTGAGCGATCTGTTGGAGTTGGCTTCACTGGAGTTATAAGTGTGGTGCTAATCTCAAGCTTGAATAAGTGCAAGGTGTTGCCTTTTGTGGAGAAGGATGTGTCAACCATTGAGGGGTAGAACCCATGACCACAGGAAGAGATCGTTGCGTTAAAAGAGATAATGAATCTTCCACCCACAAATCTTAAAGCAAGTCGAGGATGCTTGGAGGTTGTGTTTGTTGTTGCTTGGAGGTTTTGTTTGGAGGACTGTTTTTGTTTAAGAGTTGTTGGAAGTGCTATAAAATCAAGTGGAAACTCTCCTGGAAGAATTTTTGGAGGTACCAGTATTGATTTCTTCTAGGCTAAGCATTGGAAAAGAGGTGGACTTTCATTAGAGCTGGTGATTGATGTCGCCTGCATAATATGTTGATTGGAAAGGTGTGAGGGAAATACAAGGTGGTTGAAAAGAGAATGAAAAAGCTCACCGAAGAATTTTTTTGTGGTAGCAAGTTATCTGTGTTTGTGACCTGGAGACCATCCTACTTGTGAAGAGAAGCGGTGGTTAGTGTGAGCATTGGTGCCCCATTTTAGGGTGAGAGGAAACATATCTGTGCCTACCTCCAGTTTGGAGTCATGATCTTTATGAATTTGAGTGCAAACCCAGTCCAAATTCGTGGTATAGCGGTTGTTACGGGGCAATGTGACTACTAACTCTGTCGAGATGTATGAAATATTTTCAGTGTTAGAAGAAACTTCTAATGGCAAGCCATGTGACTAGAATGGGTTACGCCTGACCCTATTCATATTGATTAGTGTCTCACCATTTTATGCCAGCCGACCTCTTCATTTGAAGCTCTCTACCACGATGGATGAGCTATGGGAGAAGAATTACAACCCCTATGCCATGAAGGAAGGATTTTTGTAGCTCATGTATTCACCTTAGAAGTTAGTCGGATTATTCCACGATGAAAGGGATTCACTGTCAACTTCACTCTCACAAGTGGTTTCTGGCTTACCACAAACCTACACTGCAAAGTGGTTTCCTTACAACAAACCTACACTTACATACACTCTCACAAGTTGTTTTTGGCTTAACATAAACTTTCACTTACAAAGGGAACTAAAAAACTAATCACGCAACACATTTATCAGATAATGTTACATATAAATACATATAGTGTTGTCTCAATATACGTAGACTATCTTGGACACATAATCACTTTGTTGAGACAATATCTCAACCACATACAAATCTAGGAAACATCTAGATCTAAATAACTCCTAAGGAATAGGAACAAACTCGTTTACATAGAAAGAATCACAACTAAGACAAGTAGGAATTATATTTTCCAAGTCACCCCCTCAATGGATACTTTTCTCATTCTCAAAATACAAAGTCTAGTTGTGGTTCTAGTGTTTACAAACTTTATTAAAAGATATGTCGATGTCCATATAAAGGAACAACCATATGCTAGAATGCGTGGGTGCCCAACCATTGCAACCATTAGTCTACTAGGATGCCCTTTGCATACATGGTTTTGTCAACCATTATGACTTCATACTTGTACATGTACCTATAAATCTCCCTCCATCATTAGCATCATGGGTTTTCTCTAGTTATCCATAATCATGCTCAGTGTTTTATCGGATTACCCTAAACAATGCTTAGGATTTTCTCAGCTAACCCTAAACCATGACGAGGGTTTTGTCAGCTCACCCTAAACCATGCCTATAGGAATCCATATCTGCTTCACTCTCATAGGTGGTTTCTGGCTTACCACAAGCCTACACTGCAAAGTGGTTTCCGTCTTACCAAAAACTTGCATTTATGTACACTCTCACAAGTGGTTTCTGACATACCACAAACCTGCACTTACAAAGTGGTTTCTAGCTCACCACAAACCTACACTTTCAAAGTGGTTTTAAGATTTCCACAAACTCTACGAGGGTATGCATGCCTCATTGGGCTTACATTACACACTCCAACTCATGGAGTTACCAGGTACATACTTTACAAATACCACTACAAAACACCATAAAATTTCTGAGAGTTAAGATGTGTGACTCATAATACAACATGCTAGTGAGTCTATCCCACAAACTCACGCTAACTCACGTAAACTTTCACTTTGATGTGCATCATACTTTAATATATGATGTATCTCCAACCATTATCCTTTGATCCAATCCTCACTATCATGTCTTCATCATATCCGATAGTCAATCATTTTTGCAAATAAATTTGTATATTGTTGGAATAGCCAGTTCCAACACAGATACAAATGTGTGAAAATAGTTGGCTAGACTAAATATCATAGTACACAATTATTTCAAGTAGATTTAAATTAATGAGATGACCAATTTTTAAAAACTTAATCGAATTTAATTTCAAAGTAGTGAAGCCTTTTAATAGTTCCAATTCTGCGTAACCTATTAGGCTTGTATTGGACTCTTTCACAATCTAATTTGCACACTTAAACAACCTACCTGCTTTGACACTACAAGCACGTTTGAGGCACGTTCCTTTGAGATAAGCTAGAAGTAGGCTGCTGACAAGATTATGCATTTGAAATATGCAAAACATGACCATAGAGCCAACCATACCTTAGATGAAATATTGTCAGACTTCCTACAGTAGCATGGACATATCCGAGGCTAGCAGAAGTTTCTTTCAGCATCCAACTTTCAGAGTTAGGAAGATATTTCCACTGAGCATTGTATGAAAATAACATCAATTCACCTCGTGTAGTAGTTGAGCATCCCCACTTTTGCATAAGGTGTTGAAGGACTGACAAATAATTCTAGGATCTTTCAAAGTGAGCTCCAAAAGTGGATTATGCTCAACCCATAGTCAAACGTTGACTACGCTCCATGCTAACCACAACAACCAGACCTCGCTGGACCACTTCATGCTGACCTCCTCTAACACCCACAAGCCCGTGACTGAGGCCAATTTTCAATACATCGAAAGAAGAGAAGAAATTTGAGCCAATTCTTAGTTGCAAGCTGCGGCTCTCTCTGGGCCTTAATAGACTTCAACACACCACAACACAAGCTTCTTAGTGAATCCTCACGCGTGCACTTCATCGATGCATGTCAAATACCAAATATCTTTCTCGGCTCATATTTAGATGATGTGGAATTGCATTGTGCACTTGAAGAGCAAAGACCCATGTGAACAAATCTGTTTGTTAGGGAATGGGAGCGCTCATTATTATCAGTAGTTGTAGTTAGTCTACTCGAAGAAATTGACCTCTTGGATGAACTCCCAACTCGTGTAAAGGAGGAATGCCCATGGTCACCATCTTAGACTTCTTTTGATGTTGAAGGGTCATCCAACCCTAGATTTTGTTTCTATATTTATATGTGTCTTACCATTTTATGTTGGTCATCCTCTACACTGCAAGCTCAACCCCCAGGTCATGAAGGAAGGCATTTCGTAGCTCATGTATTTAGCCCAAAAGTGAGTTGGATGGTTCCATGACGAAAGGAAATCATTGTCCACTTCACCCTCACACTTGGTTTCTAGCTTCCCACAAACCTACACTATAAAGTGGTTTCCCAATTACCACAAGCCTGCACTTACATACATTTGAGGAATACTTTCAAATGTGAGGTTTAGAATTTGATGTATAGGAATGAGATCTAGGTGAAACAAATAATTGGGTTTTTATTTATTTTTATGTTCATTGTATATTTCAAGAATTATTGAGAATTTGATGTGTAAGAATGAAGTTTAGGTAAAATAAACAAAATAGATGGAGTTCAAAAAAATAATTTACTTAGTTCTTTATTCTCAAATATTCTCAAAATATATAATTAAATTAAATTCAGTTGGGAACTTATACACACATAGATATCAGTTATTCTCCATTTAGCTCAGAACTTATAGAGACAATTAGATTCCACTTATTCTCCCAAGGTAGATGATGGAGGATAAAGGAGCTTGATGCAATGGCATCAGTGCAAATTAGTTTCAAACTATTGTTAGAAAATGAAAACTATAGAGTAGAGATTTTCTCTTCTCAATATTAGAAGTTAGATAGACTTTATTAATTAGTTAAACAGAATTACATTAGAGACATCACCTATAAATGACCACAGAACTCAACTAAAGAGAGGTGGACTGAACTGAACTAACTAATTGTGATACTTGGATGCACAATTACTCCTAGCAATTGGTTGGAATTACATTGTCCAACAGTTATCCTAATTGAAATTGTCAATGTTCATGAGTACTTCCTGTCCACTGTTTTTGCTATGAGGCAAGTGGTAATTAAGGAAGATATTGCCTGAATAAGTTGGGAGTTGTCTACCAACGCCACAAATTTGCCCAAGTGGTAGTTTTCTTGCCCGAATTTGGTAATATTTTTTTGAAAAAATCAGAATGCTAGTGTTTAAATAGTTTTTTTTTATGGTGGAAATCGATTCAACACAATCAAAAACCCCATGTTCAACCAAAATCCTGAAATTCGACAATTGTAACCCAGATTTTCAAAAATTTCTATCACTTTTTTCTCGTAATCATACTAGAACTTCCATTATTTCCAAAGCTATTTTGTACTATTTTGTAGGGTTTTTTTTTGGGGTAGCCTAATAATTCAAAGGTGCAGTACTGGGCCACCGTATCTGCAAGAATGCAGTATGGCAACCACGTGAGGTAGCTTTCGGGGGTCTTTACGGGATTCCTAGACATTCTGTTTCCTTCTTCCCCGAAGAAACTATTAACACTGGAATTCATTACTTATTTCAAAAAAAAAAATTACAAGTCTCATCCGAATTTATGGCGTAATGCTGTGGATGGCTATTTTTCTTTGTTAGCGTAGTGCATTTGCTACTGATAACCTAACAACCTATCTCCATTGCACACTATAAAAGTCCTGTTAGTTCGGTGGCCTAAATTTTTTTTTTCAGATTCGGTAGTGATGACAGCGCAGAACAGCTATAAGGGTTTTGTTCGCCAGTATTACAAGGGTAGCGTGAGGGACAGTTCTCGGGAATAGTTGGCGGAGAAAGTCGATTCTGTCATCGTAGACATGTACCGACCACCAAAGCTAGTTTTTCTAAATTTAAAAAGTCTTTCCTCTGTTCCTCCCGAGCTGTCGAACAACCTGAGGTCGACAATTTTAATTAATTTTCTACTTTGGCGCAGAGGAAGTAATCCATTGGTGGCTCAGTCACGTGTTCAAAACCAACTTAATATAGTTTGTGACCATACTGCACTAAAAAACCTAGCATCTAATTATATTGCATTGAAAAAGCGCAGTTATGGCGGGCGGATTTCACGAACTCTCATATTACTGTCCGTGTTCAAAATTGAACCCTTCCTAGCCCTTCTTTGGGCTCCTCACCCTTCCTAGAAGGGCTAATAAAAAATTACACTTCAAAAAAAATTTAAAATATCAAAATCAATCGTCAAATACGAAGGTTAGATTAAATTTTTATATTTCAAAAGAAGGGAAATATTTTTAATAACCTGTCACTACTTTTTTAAGTTTACAATAATTTTGAGTTTGTACTAGCGCATAAATCACTCTGACTAGTGATAGTTTTGTAGAAGAGACCAGTGCCAGTTGCATTATTGTTTGCAACAATCATGGTACTGTTACACCTAGCCCAAGGCGACAGAGAACATTGAGAAACCATTCAACAACTATGCACATTCTTTTGCTCCTCCGGATTATCCTTGAGTTCTCTTTCCCTGCATCCATTTTTTCCATTTTCATTTGAATTGCAACCCATCATCCACAAAAGGAAAGTTGTCGCTCGACGCTAGACTATAAGGTATTTTTCATTATCCTCCATTAGCCTCCTCATATCTTCATTAACATTTGGTTTTACATCCTATGGATTATTTAATGCAACATTCCTTGAAGTAACGGAAGCCTTCATGGTCACACAATGTATTGTGGGCACCATAGAATCCACACCCTAGGAAATCAACATTGTGGCTAGATACCCTGAATGCAACTGCTTGCCATCTTTCCATTCTAGGAATGGGTGGTGGAATTGTTTTCTACATTGTTAATGGTGCAAATTTTTATTGTCATCATTATATAAATCTACCAACTATGAAAAGAATATCTATCTTATATTGATGGTATTAGACTCCACAACTATAATGCTCTCATTCAAACTCTTGCTTATTTTTCTTCGTTGCTTAAATCCATACAAATTTCTTTAAAACTACGATTTTTCATGAAGTGTTTGTTCTCTATCATAAAGCTACAGGTTTCCTTGAATGTTACAAAACATAATTCAACAAATCAATGAATAACCTATCAAGAAATCTACAGTCAAATCCTATGGAATCTTGCTAAGGTTGAATTTTTTCTATCTCAATCCTGCTAAGGGATTTTTAATTTATGTATTTACTTATTCTATTGTTTTTATTTATTTAATAGGCATAAATCTTGAAATATTTCTCCTATTGGTCATCTTAAGAAGGATAAAGTGCAATTGTTAATTGTTGAATCATTTGGCCTTACACAACATTCTAATCAACCATGTAATATTAAAAATGAAGTTGGTGCTCATCTCCATGAATATGATGAATCAAATAGTGTAGAGCTTGTTGAAATAGAAAACCATAAAAAAAACACAAAATAATATTCAAATCCAAATGGAATACAAGGTTTTTATGGGCTTATGTTTTAAAACATTTAATGGTAATGAAAGGATAAAATGTTCTTTACGTGTTAAATTTAAAAGTGGGAATCCATTTTAAAAAGAGGGAACCACCACTCTTCAAGGTAGTGGTATAAGTGGCTATGCAAAATCAAAAGCTTATTTTCTTTTTCAACTTTTGGAGGGAAAAATTGATTGAAGCAATATTCCAATCACTAAACATGTAGAACTAATGGTAAATGTTGGGAAGGAGAAAATTATATCAATGATTGAAAACATGTATTTTGTTGCTATACATGATTTATATTTAGAAATGTATAATTCAATATGTGACTTGAATAGGCATAAATGCACTCCACGCGTGCTTCTAACAGATGAATATTCTGCGTACACAAATACCACACCAAGAAAAGATTTTCTTCAAGTTGCTAAAGAGGTGTATTGGAACAAACTAAAAGAGAAGATTTTACATAGGTCATTTTACTCAATTTTAGTTGAT
>APFE031008013.1:39100-97467 GCA_000404065.3 Pinus taeda | reverse complement strand
TATTTAAATTTTATAAATAATTATTAAGAGAAGTTATCCTTGTTTATTACAGTAATTTATTATTTATTCCCTAGTATAAATTTACTATTTTTATCCTGTTTTCATATAAAATTTATTATTCTTCACACTTACATAATCAATTTAAAAAATTTTAAGATGTTAAATTCCACTAAAATCCTTATCAAATCAATCAAATTTGTAATTTTTTAAAAATACAATTCACTATCTATTATAACTTCTTTTCAATATAAAAATTTCGTTAATTGACTTTTTATATACTAAATTTTAGGTTCAGAAAAGGCCTATTTTCATTAGTGTTATGATGGGGAACAGTCTAGCTAATTTTCCCTTTGGTTTTCTTAGTTCGAATATGGCAATATAACTTAGTTAAAATTGCTTTTCTTCGATTTGGAAACGTAACTTATGGAAAAATGGTTTTTTAGTTTATAAAAATAATTTTCGAAAAATATAAATGGATTTATGAAAAATGGTTCGTTAGTTTTCAAAATAATTTTCCAAAAATATAAATGGATTTAGCATTTTGGAGAATTTTCTAAGAATTTGGATAATACAGAAAATCTCAGTTTAAATTTATGAAAAGAGTCAAAGTATACCCCAGATTATAGTATAGATTATGAAATAAGTAATATTTTGAATTTTTTTCTTAGATTTTTTTTTATTGTAATTTATAGGGAATTTGTAATTTATTGTTATTCAAACTAACTCTTTAAATGCATAAATAGATTGGGTATCTTAAAAAACACTTAAATTAGTTACATTATGCATATTGCATGGGTCTAACTCCTAATTTTGTAATTCCATTTTGGAAAAATTCCATTGCAAAATATGGAGTTGAAATATAGAAAAGTTAGCCTATGGCTAATGAAATGAAAGAGCCTAACTCTTTTATGTTCTCTTGTTTTTGTCAAAATCTCATGATACAATTCATGGCAAAAATGGTGATTTTTTTTGTTCTCTAAAATGAAATTTTATGTGCATAATGCATTCAACTCCCTAAAAATACTTGAAACACTCACATTATGCACATTTTTTAGCTCAAACTTGTGATGCCAACATATCCCTAGAGGATTGTTAGAATCACAAATTGGAAATGAATTCAACTGTATACTATTGATCATAAGAATGATATAAATATTGTACATATAAATACAATAGGTAAACCACTGATTCACTTTCTTAGGCTTCTTTGACTCTAATAACTAATTATCATAACACCATAACCCAAATCACAACCTGAGGATTAGGTTTCTAATAACCCCCCTTAATCCAACTTGATCTGTATCAAAGTCCAAGAATGAGAGCTAAAACTGCAAAAAAAAATTGCATCACAACCAAGAACTATATGTCTCTCAGAAATCGTTTTGAAGGATCACCACAAACCAAACGATGGGAGAACTCGAGATCTTAAGCAATGATGGTTCAAAGAGGACCACCAACTATGGAACTATCATAGCAGTCAGTTCTTCATCAATCCAACTCTGAAGCAATTCCTAATTTGTCATCCTTTGCTAGTGGAAGTATTCCTTCACCATAAACTGATGTAGAAGATATCAAAGTAACTATGTAGGAGTTGTTTTAAGGACATAACACACCAACAAAAACTCAACATGTTAGAAACACACAATCATGCATATAGAATATAAAATCTCACAGAACAAAAATTCATCTATGATTTGTCTACAACTTGAATCTAACTACAAACTTAGACCACTCTAGGTTGTAGCAGTAAACTCTAAATATCTTTGACTCAAGCTAGCTTGATAAATCTTTGACTCTGTAGCAGATCATCAATTCCACCAATTCCACCCTTGTCAGATACATGGTGAGAATATGAAGTACTCTTCACTACAAGACTATTCAATACTCTTGAACATAACCTATGGTATGACCTGTAAAATTTCTTGGCATTTTTAGATTAATCCCAAGAAGCAATCCATCAAAAGTTGATTTTCTCTCTTGCACTAGTCTTATGCTTGAAACATCTATTTGAATGATGATTCTTCTATCCACAATGTTCACAAGGATGAAGATCATAATATTAATCTTTCTCATTTACAATTTTCTCAGAATGTTGGCTTCTTATAATTGGTTATGGTTGTGGAACAACATCACCTACAAATCGAAGATTATGAACTTTGTAGGTTTTGAAAAATCATGAACGTGAAGAAATGTCCTTACTATAACCAACACTCATTCTATTTTTGTTGTGCACAATTTCTTCCAAAGGTCTAATGAATGTCTTGAGAACTGTAGGTTTCACATATGTATGCAAATGACCCTTACATACCCTTGCCTTGTTGGAGCACTGAAAATGACTTTCAACTACATCAAATTTTGCACCTGAAATGGCCTTATCAATATTTAACTATTGATGGAATTCAAACTCAAACAATGAGCTATTTTGAACAAGAACCATATTAGAGTCGTGACCTTTTTGTTGAAGTTTCGTTTCCTGTAACTATCACTCAAGCTCCAAAAAATCATTTTTTCTTTGTGCATTTTGTAAACATGTTTGGATGTTAGATAATGTGTCCTTGTTAATTTGTACTATGTCATGAACAATAGATTGTATTATAGTATTTAGTAACTCTAATAATCCTTCCAGTTCAACCATTTTTTTCACAATTAAATTTATAAAAAATTTGTGTCAAGTTCAACCGAAAAGGTACCCACTTACAATGTAATGATACAATAACCTTTGTACCAAGGTTAAATTGCTAGGAATTTTTCACTTCTTTAAATCATTAACACATTGCCCAATTCAGATCAATTTTCAAGTAAATAAAATATTCCAGCTGATTAATGCTTCACAAAAATACTTCAAAATAATGGTACTTTCATCTTGACACATAATTGTAATCTCAAAAAGTTATATTTCTTGATATTTACTATGTCCTCATAAGGGTTAGGTATGAGATATTTAGGACCATAGAGTCAAGGATCTAAATCATGATTCTAATACATAGATTGGTCTCAGACACTTATACCATAGGTGCTAGTAATGAAAAACATGCTATATCCCTCTATGACTACATCATTTTCTGTGTAGCCTAATAAGAAATAATTAGAAAATTAATCTGTTTGAATTAAAATACCACTAGTGCAGAATCAAATAAACCATCTACTTGAAGAAAATGTTCAAAAATATGTACAAACCAAAAGCATATGTATTGAAGAATTTGCAAAATGATTGACGATGAAGTGCTTTTACTCACACATCCTAATGAAGTATATTGTTTGATGTTGTCCTTGTGCTCCAATGAAAATGAAAAACTAAGGAGAATAACCATCACTCAAAGTCCAAATATATATCTCTCAAAGTCCATATGTCTAAACAAATCTATAACACCTGCTCCTACAACTTACAAACAAATTTGCATCAACACAATACAGTCGTGGTGGCCTCCTTGAACTTGAAATGCAATCAACAAATATCCCACCAAGAATTGTTGGGCTTTGTTGATATCCTTCAGTCTGACCATTCACTCCAGTGCTTTAACTGTTCCTTCAAAAGGTATAATCTAACCAGTTATAACCTCATTAGTCAACGCTCACAGACACTAGAGTCAACGAGCACATTGATCTAGAATAATGCAGGAATGCAACAATATATATATATATATATATAATCATAAACATAGACATGAAGCATGAATAAAACTTCATTTCATTAATATCAAAGAAGTTAAATATGCTTACATATAGAATGGAAATAAACTAGCTTGAATAATGGTAGTTAATCTATGAGAAGATATGTGACGGCTAAAGTCATCTAAACTATATTATAATGAGGTTCAAAGGCCTATTTAATATTGCAAAACAATGAAAAACCTTAAAAAATCATAATCCTAACCCTAGGAGATGAGGTAGCAAAACTATGGGCCATGTTTGGGTAAATTGGTACATTAACTTCCTCTGGTTATAACTTTAGCACATGATCTCCGTTTGACATGCACAATACCTCGTTATAAAGACAAATCCAAGGAATACAACTCTAGACTTAAATCATGAGCCAAAGGCTGATGTTTACCCATTTTTTAGAAAAAAATTGTCATTTAGGACCTCAAAATTGTTTTGAAAGTTAAGGACCCGAAAAACTACCAAAAATAATAAACTGTGCTACAATTAAGGAAACTGAAAAACTAAAAGAAACACTGGTGGGGGTCCAAGTGGAATAAATGGCTATCCACCAATATCCACTTGGATCAGTCCTCTCCCCTTAGGAAGAAATGGTCCCCATTTCATTGACTGCCTCCATGAGATGGGGAAACTTTTGGTGAATTTGATCCCTTGTGAGCCAATTGCCTTGGTCCAGGTGGTGGCAAACTTTGACAACACGTTAGATCTCCTATTGTTGAGTGTTCCTAATATGTGTGCCAATGATTCAATCAGTTGTTGTTTGTTCCATCGAATTAGGGTTTAATTCTATTGGTGTTAGCTGTTTTGTAATGCTTGATGTGTCTAGTAAGAATGGAAAGTATGGTCGAAGGCAGCCCACATTGAAGACTCGGTGTAGGCCAAGGATTGGGGGAATGCTGAGCTTAAATTATTTTTCTCCCACAACCTTGGTAATGGTGTCAGGCCCATATTAGAGTGGTATAAGCTTTCGATGAGCTCTAGTAAGGCATTGTTTCTGCAAATGAAACCAAACTTTGTTGACCACTTGAAACTTGTGTGGCACAAAATATTGATCATGTTGTTCATTGTACTTGGCATTTGACTTCTCTAAGATGTCATGGACCTGCTGTCAAATGTGTTGTATGTGTTCAATAAATTTTGTTAGTTTAACATAGAAAATACATGTGTGGATTCTTTCTGTGTAGTCACATGAGGCATGGCAACATCAATTAGACAGAATGGTGGAAATCCCAGACCCACTTGAAAGGGACTGCAACCATTCAAGTTATGGAGAGCTCTGTTACAATTGTGTTTCACATAGGCAAGACTCTCATCCCAGGTTCATGGATGCTTGGATTTGTACATGCAGAGTATGTGCATTATCATCCTATTGACAACCTCCATCTGGCCATCAGTTTGAGAATGGAATGGAGTCAACTTGGTGAGTTTGGTGTCAAATAGTGTCCAGAGGCTTGACTAGAATGTGTTGAGGAAACCGCTATCCTAATCTGATATAATGGTCTATGGGATCCCAAAATATACCAACACTTGTTCAAATAAGAGTTTGGCGGTGTCCACTATTGTGATACTCTTCTTGCAGGCCACCAATATAGCCATCCAAAAATACAATTTCACTACCATGCTTGGTAGAAGGGAGACCATACATATAGTCCATGGAGATGGATTCCCAAGATTGGCTGGGAGTAGGCAGAGGAGTGTACATGCATGGCTTCCTGATGGTTTTTTTGGTGATGGCACAGGTAGTGCAAGACCTAATATATTTCCCAACATCCAGTCATTGTTTTGGCCAATAAAAGTAATTTTGTAGTAAAACTACAGTTGTCTCAACACTAAAGTGTCCTGTGACCCAACTATAGTGTGCCTCCAAAATTAGCTTGCCACACTAGTTTAAAAGAACACAAAGGTGTCCCATGTAGCATAATAATGTGTCCTCAAGGTGGAAATCATGAACTTGATTGCCATTTACTAGAATATGGCATGCGGAGGTGAAATCTAAATCATTTTTTTATAGCTGCATCTATATAGAGGTGTCATGACCAAAAGAGTTGAGAAAATTAGTTAGTGCTGCAACTAGGGGTTGGCTGAGGTAGTTTGAAACATGATTGGTGTTTCCCTTTCTATATTTAATGTTCAAGTGGAACTGTTCTAGATATGTAGAAAACTTCTAATGGCGATCATTCTGCAACTTCCTTTGTGTTTTTATAAATGCAAGAGGTTGTTGATTGATATGGATGATCATCTCCTTCACCAAAATATAATTCTTCCATTACCGGAAAGTTTGCACAATGGAATACATATCTTTATCATAGGTGGAGTAATTATAACTTCTATCATAAAGTGACTCACTATGATAGGCCACTGGATGCCCATGTTGGGTGACAAATCCACCAATAGCATAGTTAGAGGAATCTGTCTCAATTTTAAATGGATGTTGCATGTCTAGCAATGTGAGTATCAGTGGAGAGTAGAGGTGATGCTTCAACTCAATGAAAACCTTCTCTTGGGACTCAGACCAAGGAAAATTTTCTTTTGCTTTGTCCTTGGGAATCTGACTCAAAGGCCAAGTTCCATTAGAGAATCCCAACACGAACATTCGATAAAAATTTTCAAGGTTGAAAACACTGTGAAGCTATGTTAGAGTTCGGGGCTAGCCAATCCTGAATTACTTAATCTTAGTCATATCCACATGCACACCATGCTCATCTATGATGTAACCCAAAGGTGCATTTCTCCTAGTTGGCACATAGTTTGTGCTCCCAAGGGGTTAGAAGGACATGTCGAATGTGCTATAATTGTTCTTATCAAATATTGTTGAAGATGAGGATTTTGTCCAGATAAACAACCACGAATGAATTGGTGAATGGCCACAAGATTTCATCCATTAGCCTCAAAATAGGAGTAGGGGAATTTTTCATCTCAGAGGGAATAACCAACCATTCAAAAAGTTCTTCCTTGGATTTGAAGGAGCTATTCCATACATCTATGGCCTTTATTGGAACTTCGTAATAGCTAGACTTGAGATCGATCTTGCTAAAATAATCCCCCCCCTTGAATTGGTCCAGAAGGTCATTAATTTGTGAGATTGCATACTTGTTCCTAACAATGATTTTGTTTAGTGCCCGATAATCAATGTAGAGCCTCCAAGTCCCATCCTTCTTCTGTATAAGTACAATCGGAGTCCCACAAGGTGAGGAATTTGGTGGGATGTGCTCTCTTTCAGCAACCCCTAGATTTCCTACTTGATCTCTTCATTTGCCAGAATGGAGGGTGATATATCAACCCATTGGGTAGAGGTTACCATGGAGTCAAATTGATTGAATGCCTTAGCAGACAATGCAAGGGTACCCCTATGGGTGAGGAGAAGTTTTCTCTGTATTCTTCCATGACTGTATCCACCTGCTTCTGCTACAGAGAGGAACCCTTCCCAGGGACCATGCATGTGGCTATAATATTCACCTTACCTTGAGAGTGAATCATAAAGAAAAGAAATTTCCTATTTTGGGAGACAATCTTAATGCATTTCTTAGCAGAGATCAAAGAGATGGTAGTTGGTGGGGATACCTCTGGTATCCTGTATAACTTATTACCCAAATAAATAATAATAGTGTGAGGCCTAATAATAGAATGGTTGGCCTAATAACACATCAAAAACTGCAAGAGGAGGAGGATCACATAATACCTCATCTGTGAAGGGCTTGACATTGTAAGGATGTCGACACTCTTGGCATAGTGCTATCCTTGGGTTTATAGTTTTAGCTTGAATTTATCCTCATTTCACGCATGGCCATCACAATGATGGGGAGCATGTGGTACTTGGATTCAAGTGCATCGTTCCATATGATGAAGAATAAAGACTTTTTCAGTGACCTGGAGGAGAAATACTTGCATATTCACATTGATATGGGATATGACAAAAGGTGTAGTGCGACCATGATTAGTATAGTAACCTTTCAGAGGATTTCACACTCCACCCTCGTGCTCAAGGATTTCATGTTCATTATGAGTCTAAATAAAAATCTCATCTTTGTTGTAGTTTTCAAAGACCCTAGTTATGATTTGATTTTTAGCATAGGAAAGGCATACTTGAGTCACACAACCATATAATAGGTGAAGAAGATGAGGGTTCATGAGAAGAACATGTACAAGATAGATGTGGAGGATTGTGCTGCATTGAGCACAAAGGAAGACAAGGTGTAGAGACATGATTTCGGTGAACTTTGACATAGAATACTTGGCCATTTTCATCATGGTGCTTTGAAGATCATGAAACATATAACCACATGCCTCCCTAAAGGTGCAGTTAAGAATAAGGATGTATGCAAATGATTTACATTAAGGAATTACACAAAAGCCACATTCAATGATCGAGACAACAAAGCACATACAGTCCTGGAAAGGGTCCACTTTGATGTATGTGGAACTTTCTCGACAACCTCCACTTTCAGGAACAAATATTTTGTCATTTTTATTGATTAATTCTCATAGAAGTGTTGGATATTATTCATGCAAAGGAAGGACAAGACATTGCCCAAGTTCATATAATTCATGGAACTTGTTGATAAAGAAAGGGGAAACAAGGTGAAGACTCCTACAGGCCATAATGGAGGTGATCATGTGTCAAATTAATTTAAAAACGTCTTTGTAAAAGAAGGAATCTGACTAGAGTTGACAACACCCCACAACGAAGAGAAGGATGAGGTGGCTAAGAGAAAGAATCATAGCAATGTGGGAGTAGAGTGGATGATGTTGCATGATCCAGGAATATCTCTGTATTTGTGCACCAAGGCATGCAACACAATATTCTATTTGCAGAAATGGAGTCCTCATCAGATTCTGGGCATGATTGCACTTGAGGAGGCTTTCTCAGGGAGAAAGAAAAATCTATCACGCTTTATGATTTTTGGAGCCACTGTTTAATGTTATGTCTCTAAAGAATTAAGGAAGAGGCTAGAGTCAACAATAGAATTTGGGGTATTTGTGGGTTACACAAAAACTCCCCATAACTACTGTGTGTACTTTCCATCCCTCATAATGAGAGTTTTGTGAAGGGATGTAAAATTTCATGAAGATAAAGCAATGTGGTGCTCTCCTGAGACATAACGAAATACCACCAAAATAAGATATTTTATCTCCAAAGGAGGAACCTGAAAAAGTTGTGGTGAGGCAAAAAATTGAGGAACAAAGAGTGGATACAAACACTCAAGGAGAACCATCAAGATAAGGAAGGAAAAGGACCAAGGAATCTAAGAGACTTGTGTAGGATCTAAGAAAGAAAGTTTGTGCTGCTTCAAATTAGTGCAGGAAGAGAAGGTCATCAGATTAGTGCATTGGCTACATGGCTCTAATGATTGAGCTTGTAGAGACTAAGCCAACCTCTTTTGTAGAAGAATTAGAGAAACCTATATGAGTTGATGTAATGGTGGAGGAATACAAATACATGGTAAAGGTAAGTGTTTTGGATGTGGGCCCAATACCAACAAAAAAACCAGTTGTGGGTTCAAGATGGACCTTCAAGGTAAAACACACAGCACATGGAAGCATAGAAAAGTACATGGCTTGATTTATGGCCAAGGGGTACTGTCAAGTTGAGGGGATTAAATATGTTAGGCCCCTATAATACTAGTGTAACTCCTTCTTGTTAATAGTACAACCCACTTATTATATTGAAGTACCCACATAGTGCCCATATCGTTACTATTGTGCCCCATAGAAGCCCACTATCGTTATTATTGTGCCCTTACATTATTATTGCTATGTCGGCTTTGATTATGTTATGAACCCTTAGACTCCTATATATAGAAAGGAGGTTTTTTCATTTGTATCATCAAAGAATTGTTCATTTATGTAATGTAAAGGAGGTTGCCCCCTCGAAGAGGCTAAATTCTAAGGCGTTGATCTATCTTTTCTATCTTTTTCTTGAGCTGGTTTCATAACATTTGGTATCAGAGCATTGGATTCTAGGGTTTCGCTGCTCCAAATAGGTCATTGTGGAATTTTCGCTATAACTTTTTTCTGCGACGTTTTAGAAGCTAAAAAAAAAACCCATTTGAGAAGAAATCATGTTGAACCTTGGGTCAAAATTTCAGAGCTTTTTGCAATATATTTGTGGAGATATGATATGAGGAATTTGGTCTTTTTGCAGACTCCTGAATTACATTCCAAATAGGTGACTTGGGGAAAATCGTCATAACTTTCTCTCTGAGCATCGGATTGAAATTTTGTAAGAAGGTACAGAAACAGGATAGACTATAGTTTCTTGTATATATGTTTTAGTGCCAAAGGTTAAAAAAATGGCATGTGGCACATCATACAAGTTCGCTCTTCTGGAAAGGTCTACAGTTAGGTCATCTTGGGAGATTGTGCATAACCCTTTCTTGGAGAATCCAATTTGGATCAAACTAGTGGCATTGAAAAGAGGACACAAAGGGCTACTATAGGTCACAAATTCAGAACTTAAAGATCCAAAAGTACAGAGTTACAATTGTTTCAAGATCGAGCTCCTAAAATCAAGAAAAAGCAACATGAGGAAGTTTGATGGCAAGGATCCAGTAAATTAGATAATTTAGATGGAGAAATATTTTGATCTACATGGTGTACCACTATTACAAAAGGTATGTATTGCATCTTCATATTTAGAACCGGATCAATTTTTATGGTATGAAGGGCTTTGTTCTCATAAACAACTTGTTATGTGGTCAATTTTCACGGAGCAAATGATAACACGTTATGAGGATACAAAGAGAAACACCTTCTTTAGAGCAACACCACAACAGTTGGAAAGAGTAAAAGGGCTTTGTGACATAGTGGAAAGCAAAATTATGGAAACCAGGAAGCATACCCCTCACAACTATGAAGATAGAAGTCTTATTTCTCCTAGCCTTCCACAACCTACAAGGGTTACACCACAACAATTGGAAGAAAAAAGAGAAAAAGGGTTTTGTTACAATCGTGATAGAAAATGCACTAAAGGTCATAATTTTGCCGAGAAGAAATTATTTTACATATAATATGAAGAGGAGGAAGAAAAGTATCAAGAAACATCAAAAGAAGAAATGAATCAGACCATATATTGTAAGGCATTGGCAAAAATTACTACTCCTCAAACTCTCAATATAGAAGGACATATCAAGAAGGAAAAAGTGCAAGAAGTGAAAGATCACATCAAGAAAGAAGAAATGAATCCAACCATATCTTGTAATTCATTGTTTGAAATTACCACTCCTCAAACTATCAAGATAGAAGGACATATCAACAAGAAAAATGTTCAAGAAGTGAAAGATCACATCGAGCGTCAAGAAATGAATCCGACCATATCTTGTAAAGGATTGGAAGAAATTACCACTCCTCAAACTCTAGAGATAGAAGGACATATCAAGAAGAAAAAGGTTGAAGGAGTGAAAGATCACATCGAGCATCAACAACAAGTTCTCCGACTTTTAAAGGATAATGCCACTTCGGTGCAAAATCAAACAAAACAATAGGTAGATCAACATCGTAGTGAAAAATGTTTTGACATAGGTGATTGGGTATTTTTACTGCTACATCTCAAGCAAGCTATTTATGAGAAGGAATGTTGGAAATACTACATGCACTTAAAAAGTGGCGACCTTACCGAATGGGAAGACTTTTCAAGGATGAGGATGTGGAAACATTGTTTTGTGTTATTTCTATTATCCAACCAGATTAGATAAATGAAGCAAGGGATGAATGGAAGAATGATGAAGATGTATGGCCATTTATTCAAAAGTTGCAAAAGATCCCAGTTCAAACAATATTGCTAGAAATTGAAGAGGAAGGAAAAATCATATTGGAACCTAGAGCAGTCACAGAAACAAGAACCCGATAGCTACGAAATCGATCAATTTCAGAGTATCTCATCAAATGTAAGAACTTACCCACTCAAGATTCCACATGGGAGGACAAGAATTTTATACAAAAGCATCAAAAACTACTCAAGCATTGAGGACAACACTTTTTGAAGGAGAGGGGCATGTTAGGCCCTAATACTACTAGTCTAACCCCTTATTGTTATTATTACAACCCACTTATTATATTGATGTACCCACGTACTGGCTATATTGTTACTATTGTGCCCCATAGAAACCCACTATTGTTATTATTGTGCCCTTACATTATTATTGCTATGTCGGCTCTGATTATGTTACGACACCTTAGAATCCTATATATAGAAAGGAGGTATTTTCATTTGTATCATCAAAGAATTGTTTATTTATGCAATGTAAAGGAGGTTGCCCCCTCAAAGAGGCTAAATTCTAAGGTGTTGATCTATCTTTTCTATCTTTTTCTTGAGCTGGTTTCATAATAGAATATGAGGAGACCTTTTCTCCAGTAGGAAAGTAGTCATCCGTTAGATCAATTCTTTCTCTAGTTGCATAGATGAGGGTGGAAGATCCACTAGATGGATGTAAAAATAACATTCCTCAATGCAATTATCTAGGAGGTTGTGTAAATCGAGCAATCAAAAGGTTTTGAGACTTTTGATCAAGAGTATCACGTGTGTAGACTTAAGCAAGCATTATATAGTATAAAAAAAGAACCATGTGCTTGGTATACTAGGATGGATATCTATATCATCGTTTGGGCTTCACTAAAAGTAAAGTGGATGCAGACTTCTATCATGTCTTCATAGAAGTTAAATTGGTTATTATTGTCTTATATGTCAATGATTTGATTTTAATTCGTGATGAGAAGATGATGATGTTGTACAAGGAGGACCATGGAAGAGAGTTTGAAATCATGGACATGGGTCTCATGCATTGATTCCTCAAATTGGAAGTATGGAAAGGTGATAGGGAATTATTTGTCTCTCACGAAAAGTATGACAACAAGATACTTCAGAGGTTTTGCATAGATAATTGCAAACCCATGGAGATACCTGTAGCAACCAACTAGAGTAAATAGGATGTCACTTCAGGTAAGGAAGTAAATTCTACTATTTACCGATAGTTGGTAGGTTCACTAATGTGTCTTGTGGACACATGACTAGATATGTGCTATGCAGTCAGTCAATGATGCCAAGATATGATTAGGCCAACCAAATTATTTTGGATGGAAAATAAGCATGTTCTACGATATCTCAGAGGCACTACCTAGTTTGGACAATGGTACAGAGAGATAGAGGGAATGAAGTTATGTGGATTCACAAGTGTAGATTGGGCAGGCAGTCCATCAAACTAAAATAGTACATTAGGTGGAATTTTTAGTGTTAGGTCTGCAACAAAGCAAATATTTGTGGAGCTTACCTTGGGAGAAGCAGAGTACATGGTTGCAAGTCAAGCAATATGTGAGGTGATCTCGATGAGAAAGATACTTGTTGGAGTATTTGGATAGATGATGGATCCAATTTTGATCTACTATGATCATCATAATTGTGTAAATATCTCTCAGAATATTGCATTTCATGACCAATCTAAGCATATAGATATCAAGTATCACTATTTATGGGATGATGTGCAGAGGCAAATAATGTTTCTTCAATACATTCTAACAAAGGAAAAATATGTTGATATTTTGAAAGAGGCCTTGTCAATATGGATGTTGGAGTTCCACAAGTGCAAGAGAGGGGTCGTTCATAATCCATTTCTTTCTAAGAGAGAGTGTTGAAAAATGCAACAAGAAATTCTCCAATTTATTTTTCATTTCTTAAATTGAGATGATTCAAATTTCCACATTAGTAGATAACATGGATGATGTTAAATTATGTGACATGGCTTGTGTCACCTACTTTACTCAGTAAATGAGATTTGGAGGAGTTAGAGTTCAGTTAAGCATGTGTGATTTCTGATTTGTAGCAATCAAGGTTAGTTATCTCAGGTTGTTTTCAGCTAGACCAGTTCCAAATTTCAGCGGAACTAGTGGAAGTTCACTTAAGAAGTGGGAATTCATTCAAACTCAATGATCATCTAGTTACTTGATCAATAAATCCAAAATATATTGTGCACGTAAAGAATTTGAGTCATCGAATTGAGGTGGAGATTCCAAAGTAGTGTAACATCATTTATAGAATATTCTTCAGTGTACATGTCTTGCATGTAGTAAGATGATCAGACTAATAAATTGCACAATTCAATTTCAGGAATTTCCTAAATAATAGGGGTCTAATTCCTCAAGGACCATCGAAAGGAAATAGGAGCTCAAGCGAAGGAAATATTTGGGTAAGACTTGGTGAGAGGCCTTCAATGAGCAGAGAGACAGGTTATGCACTTGTAGGGTGTGCTCAAAGATATAGGTTGAGAAAAGAAATTGCAATACATCTCTATTCATTTGATTAATGCAAGCAAGTATTAGGGTTTTTTGCATATTTCTTTCCCCATATAAAAATATTTGTTTCATGTGTGTTATTTCTTATTCTAAGTTAGATATTTTTGTTCTAAATTGTGAATTAATGTCCTTAGAGTAGTAGAGTAGGTTTATGTCTTGTGATTTTGATTAAAACTTCATGAGCAATTGAAAACCTACAATTTAATTTCTACAAGACATGCTTGTATGTTAGTATACCTTCCTCCTTCAACACAGTCTCATCTTTCTGTAATATAATATTCATGTGAAGGTTTAAAACCAATGTCTGAGAAAGGAGAATCTCTCAAGAAGGTCACAAAACTAGTGGCTGAACTTAATAAATAGGGCGACTAAACCACTGCTCTGATACCATTGTTAGAAGAACAAATTGGAAATGAATTCAACTGTATAGTATTTATCATAAGATTAATGTACATAGTGTACATATAAATACACCAGTTAAATTGTTGATTCAATTTCCTAGGCTTCTTGGACTCTAATAACTAATTATCATAAGACACCATAACCCAAATCATAACCTGAGGATTAGGTGTCTAACAAGGATTTCTTGAAAAATTATCCCGAAAGAATTCCCACAAAGGACCTAAAATATAGAAGATTAGTTTATGGCTTAGGAAATGGAGCATTCTAACTCTTCTACATTTTAACCTTTTCTGCTCGAAACTAGGGATATAATTTATGGAAAAGTCGTGTTTCTTTTTTTCTTCTTGTTTAAAATGTGTTTTTGAATGCATAAATGGATTCAAAGCCCTAGATAAACCCAAAAGTTTTAAATTAGACGTATTTCCCAATCAAACTAGTAGTTCCATCAAATCCCTCCCAAATATTTTATAAAGTTTTCTAAAAAATTGTGTTTATAAAAGAGAAAAAATCTAGGAGAGTTAGATTATGGCTCGTAAAATAGAGCAACCTAAGTCCTCTACATTTTATCTTCTTATTATTGTGAGAATATGGTGATACGATTTATAGTGAAAACTTTGGGTTTTCTCTCTAAAATAGATTTTTAAATGCATAAATTGATTCAAAATACTTGAATTAGGTAGAATTTGAAGCTCAAAATTGTGAGTGCAATAAATCCCTGCTAGATTTTGGTAAGACTCATTGGAAAATATCTCTAAAAAGGAGCCAAAACATACAAGAGATAGACTACAATATATGGAATGGAGCAGTCTAACTCTTCTACATTTTGGATTTTTTTGCTAAAATTTGGCAATATTAGCTATGGTGAAATCGATTGTTAGAATTGTGTCTTTTGATGTATAGATTCAATGCTTTAAATTTTTAGAAATAATGACCAAAAAACATACTTATAAAAGAGATAAAGTATCAAATAATTAGACTATTTTTGAAATGGAGTGGTCTAAGTATTCTATGTTGACATTTTTTTCCATAGTTTGATGATACCATTAATAGTCATACTATGGTTTTTTTTTGTTTAAAGAAATGTATAGATGGATTTAGCACCCTAAAGAAAACACCTAAAGTACTTAGGTTGTGCAGATTTCCCAATGCAAACTTGTGATTCCAACAAATACCTATAGGAAAATATGAGGAAAAAAGCCAAAACATAGAAGATTTTGGTAGGAGTAGTCTAACTCTATGATGTTTTAGAGATTTTTGTTAGAATCCAATGATATAATTATGATGAAATCATATTATTTATTGTTTAAAATGCATTTTAAAATGGATAAATGGATTCAATTTTCTAAAAATCTCCTTAAGTACTGAGACTATGAAAATTCCCCAAATTAAAATTAAGATTCCAACAAATAATTCTGTTCCTTTAATTACCTAAATTGTGTTGATTTAAGAACTCAAATTTGTCATTGCCGTAAAGTCATGTTGGACTTTTAAAAAATGATGTAAAATATGCCAAGAAGAGAGGTAAATGTAAAATATTCAGGCTACGACTTCTGAAATGTAGTCTATCCATTCTACAATATTTCTTTTTTCAATATAATCAAGTGATACTTGGATTATACTTATTTTCGACTCAAAATTGCGATTCCAACAAATCTTGGTTAAATGTGGGACAATATTTAGAGAAAAATATTCCTAGACAAGGGTGCAAATGTAGAAGCATTAGTCTATGGCTTATGAAATGGAGTAGGTTAGCTCTTCTACATTTTTTTTCTTTTTCACCAGATTCCAGTGACACAATTTAAAATGAAATAATGGTATTTTTTTCTTTAAAATTCTTTAAAATTCATAAAAGATTTACCACCTTGAAAAATCTCAAAATACTAAGACTATTCAAATTTCAGAGCCCAACCTTGTAATTCCAACAAATCCCCACTGACTTTTGGGAAAATTCTAATGAAATTACTCCCAGAAAAGAGCTGAAGTGTACAAGAGTTAGAATATGTATTAGGAAATGGAGTAGCCTAGATCTTCTATGTTTTGAATTTTTTGTATCAGGACATTAAGGTACAATCTAAGGAAAAACAATAGTTTTACAATGCCCTTAAAAAACCTCAAAGTACTTGATTATGCATACTTCCCATCTCAAACTTGTCATTCCAACAAATCTCTATGGGATTTCAAGAAAAATGACTAGAAAAGAGAAAAAATATAAAAATATTATATTTTGGCTTATGAAATATAGAAGTTTAGGTATTCCATGTCTCTCCTTTTTTTGTTGGAATCTCATAATACAATTTATATGGAGATCATGTTTTTTTTTTTCTTTTTAAATGCATTTTTAATTTCATAAATTGATTTAGTACCCTACAAAAACCATAAAGTACTTGAATTATGTAGGCTTCCTAGCTCAGACTTGTGATTATGAAGTAATGCTTCCACGTAATGTGTAGTTGTCATTGTGAATCCCTAGGCATGATTCTAAAAGATGTTGAATCTTATTTAAAGAGTTGGAGTGATGTGTCGAATTAAATGTGTAATTTCCTATATATGTAATTGTTGAAATGAATGGTATATAGTGTGAGATTTGTGTTGTGAAAAATCACTCTCTACTCTCTCTTTATTTTCCTAATATGGTATCATAGCCTATTCTGGCCTAATTCCCTTACGGGAAAGCCAGGAAGATGTGAGAACTATACAAATAATTAATAATTAATTAGATTAGTTGTAACCTAGATGTGTGATTGTCTTTTATGTTATTAGTGCGAATATATTCCTATGTGTAGATCTGAATTTTGCGCGAAAATATTGGATGGAGCACTTTCCAGTGCTAGCAAATTATTAAGAATAAAAATCACTAGGTGATGTCTTGTCATAAGGTAATTGATCTCGTAGATGAGCATTGGAATGAGTAGCCATCTCTAGCGAATCAAAGAAAAAGGCAACAAAGGGAAAACTATTCACTGTGATCAGCTAGATTTGATTTGAAGAGTGTCTCATCCAAATGACCTACTAGATCTAGATCTGGATTTCTAAGATCTACAGCTGCTGGAGATCTACACGACATCGGGTATCTCATCCCATTGTATGTTCTAATGGAATTCAAGATATATGTTTGATCGTCGGAAATAGAATAGAAGAAGGTGATATTATTGGAGCCATGTCCAATGCTCGAGCCACACATGTCCCCCGCGTTCTACGGTTGTTCAACATGTGAACACCATGCAGACGACATCACTATTATTTATAGAGAATGTTGTCTATTAATGAGGAATCATGGTATTCAATTCCAAATCCACAAGAGGAATGACAAGACGAATGGATTTCGGAGTAGTCTACCTAGGCGGTAGAATAGCCCGTGTTCCGTCACCGATCGAAAAATTGTCCGGGTCCGGCCACTGGCAATCCCTCCACCCTCTGCCACCATCTACTAGCTCTGCCACCCTCCTTCTCCACCACCATCCCCTAGCAATCCTGACATTCCCTGCCATTCCCTGAAAACAAATTCGATAGTAGCTGGAGGGCCTGACATCCCCTAAGAGATCAGGGACGAGCTGGAATTGCAGCTGCGGAGTAATATTGCCAGTTCCAATTCAAGTTGAGGAAATGGTCACCCGCGCGCTGCTCACTCACATTCCTCTTCGATTTGGCGCTTCTCGATCTGCGATTCCGCTCTACAGCTCGCCACCCAGGTACTCTTCGGTGAACCCGTTAGAATCCTCTCAGTCAAGTATCCCTCAGCTTGCATGGTTTTGCGAGGGTTTAATTTCCATCATTGCATGAAATTTTCACACCAATCCTTGCCATTGTTAGATGCCTCCATCATTGTAATGCAGTGAGAGCTCTCAATTTTCTAGGTAGGATCTTGGCCTGTTGCAATAAACACAACAAGGACGATACTGGATGCATGGGCATTGAAGCCGCCCATGGCACCAGCCAGTGCAGATCTAGTTAAGTTCTTGAGCATGTTGAATTCTAAAAAAGCTAGAATGGTGGTTTTCAAAACCTTGCTAACAACTGCCTCAATGATGACAGCCTCACACACCACTGATTTCCCACGCCCTTCAATCCGGTTTACCACTGTGGGCTTTTTGTCTGCACATAAATTACCTGATGATGGGCCAAAAACATTATATTAAAGAAAAATTTCAACGACACAATGAAAAAGAAGTCGAACAAAGAATGCACAGTGATGCAAGAGCCCACAGAACTAGTGAAATTAGGATGATCCAAAACCCAAATTCCAATCAGAATTATTAATATTTGCATGGCCTAGAGAGACTCACCAGAAACACAGATAACATCCATATCAGGAAACTCTTTCTGAAGTAAATCTAAAACATTTTTCACATCGTTGGACACCATATTCATCCCCATGGCATCTCCAGTGGAGAAACAAAACCTCATGTACAGTTTCCTTCCTGCAATTGCGCAATTGATTCCTTACAGCCTGGCAAATCTGTTGGTGTTGTTATTACATACACAAGAACATTACATCACTAGTCACAAGATTGGTATACAACAATCTGATTCTCTTACATGATTGATAGATTGATAATAGCATATCACAACATAGCATTAAGGGATTTTGGAGCGATAAAATTATTAGAGTGTGTACGCATGAGATCGAAAAGAACAAAAAATAATTTGTATCACCATACCTATTGAAGATGAGAGACAAGCTTTTGTAGTTATTGGGATGTTCCAAGTAAAACTTGAGTTGTGCAGCTCTCCTAGCAGTGGGGAATTGAACAACAAGAGCCCTGGTCATTCCATCTCTAAGAATAATGCTTGTAGCACCCCCAGACATATGAATGGCCTTACAACCTCTGTTGGTACTGGCCACCAGGAAGCCCTTGGTGGTGGCCATGGGTACCATGATTTCAAACCCATCGAGCAGAAGAGGCCCTGCAAAACCCACAAGAATCTGAACATATCCAACAGGCAATTCACAACATTGCTCGAGGATGGATCCATAATCAAATCCATCCAAGGGAAACCCATCCAGACATCTGTTAGTTGTCATCTTCAAATCCCTTCTTCTCATGAAAGTAGCTCCCTTGCAGTCTCCCTAGAGGAAACTTTCATAGATAATTTCCTGTAGGTTGGAGCATATTATAATTAACTTTAATACAGGTTAGATAATAATAGAGTATTGATACAGCACTTGTAGGAGATCAATAGGCTTATAGCCTTAGAGACTTATCGGTTGGGCATTCTTCCACCTTCTCACATGTTTTCAGTTGTTTTGGTGTTCTTCCATTCCCTTATATGTTCTTTCATCTTCTCTTACTCCATACACATTATTGAAAGTACAAATATTGTTGACCTATTCACACAATTGTTAAATGTGAATTGAGCTTGCACCAAAACTTGATTCCATCGTTTTGGCTAGTCTCTAGCTAAGTGTGTCAAAATATTTCCAAGACTTTGGATTGTCCATCTATATGAGGGTGTCAAGATGAATTTTATTGTAGCTTTATTACTATATTCTTTCACACCATCTTCCAAAAGTGACTAAGAAAACTTGCATCTTTGGATGTGGTCGTCTTTGACAATCCATGCAATTACACCACCTCCTTGAACAATATCTTCACTCGATATATTGCATCGTTGATCTTCTTGTATGGTAAGAAATGTGCTATCCTAGAGAACCTATTAGCCATAACAAATATTGCATCAAATTTGTGTTATGTTCTCAATACTCCAAGAATGAACTCCATTGATATGTCCTCTCAAGACACATTTGGAATTGACAATGGTGTATACAATCTTGTATTTTGACTAACTCCCTTAACCATTTCATAGATTTTGCACCGTAGCACTAATTTTCCAACCGCCTTCATATTAGATCAATAATATATTTCTTCTAGTCAAATTTGTGTTTTATCATGCTCAAGGAGTGCTAGTTTATTATCTATCATTGTGCAACTTTCTCATCAAATTTTCACATATCAAACTTTTTGGTATGCATAACTGCTTCTCCCTAAGAAAACACCTCCCTTGGATGAGCCAATCCAATTACACATGTTTGCAACCTCTCCAAAGTCTTTGTCACACTTGAACAAGTCCTTATTTTATTGAAGCTAATTGCCTAATTCTTCATTGTTGCCAACATCAACACTGTCTTATGAAACACATCTATGGCTTTGTTCTTCTTCTCGAACTTGTGCTTCATCACAAATATGGAATTTCAAAATTTTGATCTATTTCTGATCTCTTTACAACACATGTTGTTTGATAAGCTTCAATCCCTAATGGTCTATGTATAGTACGAACTCTCACAGCAATAAATATTGCCTATAATTCTTTAGTGCTTGCAAATTAGGGTAAAATTCAATATCATAAGTTGAATAGTTGTGTTGCACTTCATTCAGGTTCGTTCAACAATGCTATTGGTTGCCCTTCTTGCCTTAATACCATGCCAATCACTATCGTGCTTGCATTATAATCCTCCTACAAAATCTTTCTGAAATGGGGTAATGCTTACACAAATTCCTTGTAATATTTTGCTTAACCTATTAAAGCTTTCTGGATTTTAGGCCTCTGTGGCTTATTTATTTTGATTTAATTACCGGAGAATCCATAGTAAGAACATTTTTTTGCCAATGTTTCAAATCCCAATCGGGATCCATCTTCAGGACCAAATGAATGCTTGATAGAAGAAGAGCTGATTTAGAGTTATAAATAGTGAAGAGGAGTGAAAATTAAGAGGGTCGGCTGTCATTTTTTATTTGATGATAGGTTCAGCCAATTTTATTTATTTTTGTTTAATTATTTCATTTTATTAATTTTTTTATTTGTTTTCTATTTTTTTATTTTTTTAAATTTAAAATTATTCTTAATATAAATTAGACTTATATTATTATTAATATTAATATAATTTATAATTGTAATTTAACATAAATTAAAATTATCATTAAATAATAATACTAAGACAAATAATAATTTTTTTTATTAATAATATATAATACCTAATACTAAGAAATAATATTCTAGATTCTAATAATAATTTATTATTAATGTTATTAATATCAAATGTAGTATTAATAATAATAATAATAGTAATTTTTATAATAATTAGTATTAGTATTATTAATAATTATTAATAGTAATTGATGTTATTAATAAGAATAATAATTATTAATATTAATTGTTGTTATTAATAAGAATAATAATAATAATTATTATTATAAGTCTAATGATAAATACTAATAATTTGAATTCATAATATTAAACTTGTTATTCACCTATTTTTAATTTGATTCCCCTATTTATAATAAATTCTTATTAATATTAAATGTAAATATTAATAATAATAATTATTACTAATAATAATAATAATTATTGTTAATAATAATTAGTATTAACATAATTACATTGAATTAATATTTATTATTTAATATTTATTAAAAATAATATATTTAGTATAATAGTATTATTAGTGATTATATTAAGTTTAATAATTATTAAAAATAATATTAATCAATTTCTAAGAACTAATTAATAATTAATTCGAATTGTTAATAAAATAATGAAATTTTTAATTTAAATTAATTAGTTAATATGTTCTTAAATATATATATATATATATATATATATAATATATATATATATATTAATCGTCCTGGCCTAGTGTTGTGCTTGCCCTAAATTCATTCTATCATTTATATTTATAACCCATAATAGCTTCAATGTTGTAGCATGAGCCAAGTGAGTTTCCATAACATAGGTAGGATCATTTCTTTTCTTGTATGCATAGAGTAGTTAGATAACTACTAAATGTATGTAAGTGTAATGTAGATAGCCTGAAAGCATTACGATTCTTCTAGGAGACCTTTTCCAATCACGGTGTCCAGAAGAGAAGCTTGGTAGGACAAAGCCTGTGGTTAGGCAAACGCTCCATTGGGATTTTCTTAACTTGGATTTACCACTTGAATAGATCATCAAACATTTATATGGTTTTGTTCCTAAGCCAATTGCATAAAAGGGATTTACTTCCAATTTGCTTGAATGAGTATCTAGTTGATTGCTTAGAGTTGGCAACTTGGCATTACCTTGCATTGCAGATATGATTGAGAAAATAGAATAGAAACTATTTTCTTTTGATTATTAGAACTTACAGCCAAATTTTTCTTCCTTAAATTTTTTTTTTGTCATTTGTTTGTAGCATAAGTTATAAAGCCACTAATGCCCTAAACTTTGCATATACAGTGCTTGTATCCTGGAATTCTACACCCTGAAATTGGTAATTAAGTGTGTAGGATTTAAACCAATAAATTGACCAACATTTGTGTTCCTTGTTGTTTAACTTGGTTAATTCATGTCTTACAATATTACCAATTTTGTGATACCTCTACAAGAAAGTAAACTAGCAAGTCAATTTCATCAATGTCAATTGATTGCTCACTAAGGGAATTTCTTTTTCACATCAAATGCCTACCTATGGAAAGAAAATTGCCCATGAGTAGCAATTCAGAATGTTCAACATTCTTGCAAAAGATGAGTGTTATCTTCCATTTAAGATATCTTCTTAATGCAATCCCTAAATAATCATGATTATAAATTTTTTCTGATATAAATCTACATATATGTGGGTCAAAATATTAGACACATTGATAATGAGTAACATGGAATGCTATCATCAATTTCAATGTTGAACATGGGTTTGTCGAATCTTATAAATTTTTTCATTAAGATGAATCACATCAGTTCCTCATTTTCCAAAGAAGTTGGATAAAAATTTCATAGTGCAGAATGAAGCAGTGTCAAGTTAGTGGTTCAAGTCATTAATTGACAAGAGGATGGATCATCTACAACACAAATTATAGGAGGAAGGCATCAAAAGCATGGACAACACCATGATTTCTTATGTAAAGGAGACAAATGTGTTGGTTGGTATAGACATATTTTTTATTTGCGTACTTTATAAAACTACAAACTTGTATTTATATAAGCATTGAAGGTTATAGAGTATGGACAGGATGCATAATGTATTGGTTGGTATTAATGTAAGGGTTTATTTGTTTACAAGGAGAAAAAAGAAACTATAGCCTCTAGAAGTGATTCATTATGTCCATCTAAACAAAGATATGATATGCAGGTCCATGATGGAAAGATAATAAATTCACACAAGCATCCAATGTATTAAACATTGACACTTGAATATGCAATACCAAGCTTTCAAGTGGTATCAGACCTGGGCATGGGAAAGTTTGTAATATTCTTCAAAAATACCAAATCAGGCTTCAAAATTCCAAATAAGGGGTTTGATTTGTGTCTTGTTTGCTTCATGTTTTTAGAACTCATGGAAAAGTTGGTTGTGCAGTTGGTAACAGAGTTCATAATTGAAGCATTATAATAACTAAGAATGCACGTTTCAAGTTGACTTGGTTCAAAAGCAACATGTTCAAAAAACTGCACGTCAAGATGCTATGAACACAACAGTTTCTTTCTTAAATATGAACACCGTAAATAAAATTAGATTTGTTTTGATCATATAACAGATCTAACATTTGAGAATATATTTGAAGAACAATTTAGATTGATTCCCAAATTGTGGTGTGTATACAGCATTGTTACAACTTAGTCTGTAGTATTAGACCAATTACGTGAGAAAATACAGAAACATTGCAATAAAAAGAACCAAAAATTCAATTTGTTGAACAATTATAGAGCCATGTGAATTAACTCGACATTCCACGTCAAAGTTCAAAATTTCATGAAACTTCAGGAGAGTAGTGGCATATAATTAAACTTTTACTTTTGCATTGATGAGGGCTCAAACATTCCTCAAATTTTGCAGGCACCCATGTTCTCAATGTACCTAGAGCCTTCTGAAACAACCCAACATTCCATGTGAAAACACAAAGTTTTATGAACTTTAAGAGAACAGATTATGTCCATGAACAGATTATGAAAAAGGTATTTTATAAATATACTTATATATGATAGAGGGCCACCTGACGATGCCATAATAACCTAGCTTATCTATTCTTTGTGCATACCTCATTGATTTCCACTAGAGTTGAAGTCCTTCTATAGATGATCAGTCATGGTAGAAGAGCTTCTCCACTTATTCTATAGTTACCTAGAAAAATGTCAAACGTTATCACAAAGAAATTTTCTAGAGCATCAAGGTATATGTGGACACACAATGAAAGAGTGTCAAATGTACTTGGCATGGTAAGTAATGTTGGATGGTCTTGCATCTCCCTTTGGTCTTGGGTTATCGCCATGGTTGGGGATTGTTGCATTGTTGTAAAAATAAACATACCACATGTTAAAGAATAGTGATGATTAAATACTTAAATCTAAAATGATGACTCTATTCAACACATGAAACTAACCTGGAACCATAGAGATGACATTATTTGATTGATGACGTCCTTGCTTATTGAGGTATCGAAACTCAAATGGTTCATATTCTGATGGATCAACATTTAAATCAATTTTCAAACCATTGTTTTTTCTGTTGCTTCTTCTTTTCTTTGTGGGGCTAAGGAAACTCTTCTTCCTCTTCAAAGATGGATCAAGAGATTCCAATCTAGGTGTGAAGTCAAAATCAGTAATGTGAAAATTATTGGCTTCATCCAACATTTTTTTAAGCATATCAGTCAACTGGATTGTCTTTGCCAAAATAGTAAGAGGGTTATCTAAAATGAGATGTGTATAGCTAAACAACTCCTCCCTTGCCAAATGAAGCGCCTCCGCATCTGCATCAACAACATTTGTGGCCATAAGAGTAGCATCAACATCTTCATCATGGTTTTGAGGATCTATATTGATCTCAGGTGGGTCATTGCATATGTTATCCTCTACATGCTGGTGAAGCAATGGATTTGAATTATCCGATTGGAAATACAACCAATTAACCTTTATGGCATGCTTGCAAATGTTTCCACGAATAGACCATGGACATTCACACGTTATAAAATCCTTACGATACCAGGTGATAAGGTATTTTTACCTCAATCTATCTGACTTCTCACCCAATAAGCACAGGTTATGTTCTCATGAGGACAACAATCAGTATCCATAATTTTTATTGCTCATTCCACTGATGATTCTAGTTGCTTTTCTCTCTTGTAGTTGTTTAGAAATCCTTCTTCTTTTAAGATTTCCTTCAACTGATAACAAGGTTCAATTGTTGTTTGTAGCATATGCAATAACTAATCCATCCTCTGGGCAAATTTTTTCCTTCTATCAGATAGAAATGTTGCTTTTAGGTAACAACGGTATGACTCGACAACATTATTGGTCTCCTGATTTCCATGAGAAAAATCCCGACAACATTTCACCCACATACCTAATTGCAAATAAAATGATGTCAGTCTCACTATATCACCTTTATAAAAGAAAAAAATCCATATAATATGAAAAAAATGTTTACTTATGAATCTTATCTCCAGTGACCCAATTCTTGTTGAAATAGTCTAAGAACTTCTCTTCATCTGCAAACTTGATAAAAAAATTGATTGATTGCATCTTCCACTTCATAATTGAGAGTGTGTTTCATGATGAAACCTAACTCACTGAAGATCTCTTTGGCTCTTATGGAACTAGTGGCCAACCGATTAACATTTTTCAACCAAGCCCTCCGTACATTCCAAACGCATAAGATCACATCACAACATGTGATCCTCCTGCCATATTCAATGCATTTTAGTGTGGTGTTTTAGAAAAATTGCAAGTTTGGTTATATCATGACAATGTTAAAGTTACCTCAAGGCACTGATTTCAGCTAGTGCATCATCAACCATGAAAGCATTGACTTTCCAATCAGGATGGGTTTGGAAACACTTGCGCATGAACTGCTCTAGCCATATTGCAATATCATCTGATGTGTTTCGTGATGCCATGACCCATGCAACAGGCACCCCGCTTTGTTGTTCATCAAATTCCACAAGTGTATACAACTAATACTGTCATTTCCAACATTACATAAATTCAAATACAAGTTATTAATTATTTTCAATGGACACAACTTAAATAAATATATTCAATAAATCATTGGCATCTGACTTACCCCATATATGTTTGTGTTAAATGTTGAATCCATGGCTATTAAGCTATTGTGCGATAGCTTTACCATTGTCTCCAACATCAACTTTGTTTGAATCCCTATTATAAAAGGGACCTCCACACCATTGGGCTTTTGGTAAAAGAAAAAATATTCCTGATGCTTTTGATACCAAAGGTTTACACTCATTTCATCCTTTTTGTGAAGTTGATAATTTCCCTTCGCCAACCTATTATAAATGTTTACAATATCTTTCCTAATTAAGAAGAAATCTCTATCTCGAGCTACCACATTGATGTCAACATGTCTCTTAATGTGGGTTCCATACACTACATCAATAGGCACTCCCAAAAAGAAACAACTCTCTAAATATGCAACAATGTCCCTCGAAAGCTTTGGCCTAAGCAATGCCCTGGTCTCACCTGAAGTGTCACATTGACCATGACAAGCCCAACCTTCCCCATCTTCATGTTTATACATATTGAATGTTAATATTGCTCTATCAGGAATTTCATGCATAACTTTCACAATAAAGTGGCATTGACAACCCCTCTTCTACACAAATGAGGTCCTTCATTTAGCTGAAAGATTTCCTCTTTTGTCCTCTGGGCCAATTGAACAATGATAACTAAACCAAAAATTTAAATTGTTAGTACTTACAAAGAAAGATAACCATGTTTTCAAAAGATCTAAACCATATATATTTTAAATACTCACATATTATATTGCAATGCAACAGTAGATCTTTCTTTTGGTTTAACCTTTGTTTCTCGTAAGAATTTACATGGAGCAATAGGATTTTCTTCCTCTCCTTTGATAAAGTCAGCAACTCGTTGTAATGGTATTACAACAACACAATCAATACCACTTTTTTTTTGTATTTATTTCTGTCCAAACCAAGTCTTTACTAGAGAAAGTCATTTTTTCTTTGAGGTCTTGCACCTCAAGATCCATGATATATTTCCATTTCTTTCGCTTTCCCATTTTGAACTAATCTAGTCAAAAAATATCCAAGGACGTCAAAACCAAAATTTCAATCTTAGCAAGTTATTCAACATATATATAAATATAAAACCTCTTTTATGCTTTTTTTGAGGTCTAAAATATCAATCACTCAATAATGACCAAAATAAATAACACAAAAGGATGCAAAAAATTCGGGATGCAAGCATTTCCTTTAAGATGTTGCTTCTTGCCTCATTCACTTTCAACGAGGCATTCCTGAAAGGAAAGATTCCTTTGACAACATGAGCAGATGCAATCCAATGAATGTTGGCCATGTTTTTTTAGGGTCACCATTCGCTAAGCAAGACTAGACTTGAATGAAAGGGCTTTCTACAATGTACGTTTACATCACAACTCTACAAACATGAAGCAAACAAGACACAAATCAAACCCCTTCACATCACCATTCCTATGTCTTTTGATTGGCATGCGAATGAAGACTACTACTCCTCTCACTGTTGTACTTGCACCTCATTTTATATCTTCTATTAGTTAGACACTTAGATTTAAACTAGTCTCTTAGTTCTTTATTGTTAATTTTAGGCAAAAATGGTATGTTCTATGCTTAGAGAAATTTTACTTCAATTTCTTTTTTAGCCCAATATCAATATAAAGATTAGCAATCACATCAAGTAATGTGTCTTTATATGCAAGTATAAGTAGTGGCATGTTGAGATATATGGTAAAATAGAATGAGTATTGTTTGTGTTCTATGATAGTAACTAGCTAGCTTTAATGGCTGCTAGAGGGAGCGGAACTCCGAGCGTGGAGATGATTACAAGGGCCCTTGAGGAATGCACTTCTATAGATTTTTATGCCTTGCTTTGGTCATTTGGCTTGGAAAATGTAATCCTCCATCTGTAGGTTGAGTTGTGACAGCTTGAAGAGCTGTATGTGTATGACTCAATGATTAGTTCATTGTATTGTTTGTCCCCAATTCTATGGGACAAACTCATGAGATGTTGGATATGTTCCATGGTGAATAATGAAGCCATTCATAGGACTGCATACAGGCCAATGGAGTTCCATCATTCCTTCTAGAAAAGCAAGAGAACTGAAGAAAGATCCCCTGGTTTGTAAAGATGACTGACGCATTTTAGTCTTCACAGAGCACCTGAAACAGAATTCATATTAAGCCACTTATGAAATACAAATCCACTCTGAGTATTTGGACTAGAATGATAACTATGGGCTATCAGTTCAATAAGTTGAAATATCAGGCTTCATTTTGGACTGTAGCCATTCTGGACAGCTCTGACTGACGAGGGAAGTCTACCAGGTATAATGGAGAATGGAATTATATCTCTTCAATCTATTTTCATGACTGCTATAGGTATTGATGTAAAAGCAATCACATGAGCTTAGATGCATCCCTTACTCTTTATAAAAAGGAGACTGTGTGTGTGAATTGGATGTAGCTCGGGTGGTTGGGAGAAATGTTTTTATCCTCCCCACTGAGGTTCAATTCCAGCTTGTGACATGTTTGAGATCATAGTGAGTATATCTTTGTAATGACTTCAAGCCTTGTTGTTTGAGAACCCTTTGAGGACCGAAACATGTATATTCGTTGTATGGTATATAAAGGTGTGTGTAATGACAAATGAAACCTGCTCCTTGAACTGTCAAGGTTACAGACTTAGTAAATGAGTAAGAATGATAAGATGTATCAGATGAATGGTGAAGTTAGGCCCGAGGGGAGGGCGGGGCACGATGTAAGTAGATGGCATTGTAATCACCATAGGTTTATCGGCTACTTGATCTTTCCACTCCAATATATAAATATATGTTCATAATTCCACGCTTGCAGTGAGCTCTCACGATATCCTTGTAAAGCAAGCTCACTAAGTGTCAGTAACTAGTGATAGAAGTGTCCCAATACATAGAATTGTGGATCATTGTAGCCACTATTTGATTAAGACGGGTGCCCATGTCAAAGGATAAGAGGAAATCTAGATCGAGAGCTTTTAGGCACGGCCTATCATCACCATTAACTGAGCTGTCAAATAATCAGTGCGATCAGGCTTTGGGTTCACAGCTCAATCCTAAGGTTGCCCTTCAAAAATCGGCGCTCAAAGAGATCCCTTATCGGCGAATTGTTAACCCATGTTCATCGGTGCTTTACCAGAATGTAAATCAGTGTTTAGGGCTGCAAATATTTATCTCATCAATGATCGGGTGCGATCTAAGACACAACATCTAAAAGTTTCTTCCTCAATTAATTTTGCCCGATTCCATATCCAACGGAGACTCATTATCTCATCCCCGCATCGAAGTTGTGCATTAATTCTCCCCAACGATGATTTTCCAAATTTCCATCAACCTTATAAACAAGCGTTCTCCTCTCATCGGTAGTTTGGAGCCAAGATTCTCAACTCATAAGCGATCTGGCTGAGAGTAGTTCCCCCATGTCAACATTTGGTGATCTGGCTGAGAGTAGTTTCCCCCATGTTAGAATTTGGCGATCTGGCTGAGAGTAGTTTCCCCCATGTCAGCATTTCGACTTAGAGAATACCTCATCACTTCAGCATTTCAACCGAGAGTTGACCTATCAATGTCAACATTTTGTTCAAGAGGCAACCTATTGGCACTAGAGTTCTGCCCAAAGGACAACCCCTCGAAATATTGAGTAAATGACTTGCCATCGACGATTCAGCTGAGAGTCCATGACCCATTGGTCCTTTGGCCTGAGGTTAAAACCCTCAGCACCTTGTCAAGTAATTCTTGGGAATTTTCCAGAATTGTACCCTTTGGCAAGCCGGCTAAATCGGCAAAGCCAAAGATTATACCCGTAACCTCAATGGAGTAGAAAGGGTACTTGGTACGCTACACACACGGGTTCCAGGTTACAAGTTAAGGAGCATTTGGTATTTAGGTTGATTACATCTCTTTATGGTTTAAAAAAAGTTCCAAGGACCTGCTATAAAATATTTGACAAATATCGTATACTATCAAGATCCAAATCTCTAAAGAGGCAATGTTTTTGCCCTGAAAATCATGGAAATTCCTTGGTTGCTTGAACTCTTGTTGCTTGAAATTCCTTGGTTGCTTGAGGATATCCCTGCAAAAGTGAAAGGTTATTTGATGAGTATAGAGACAACATGCAATGACTTTCCAAATGGATTGCCACGAAAGAGAAAGACTCCACATGAGATGGACTTGATTCTAGGTGTGACATTGCCAAATCAAGCACTGCACAAGATGAGTACATTAAAAAGCATGGAATTATATCAGCAAGTTGGTGAGTTGTTGTCAGAGGGCTTTTGTGGAGAGATTGTGAGCCTGAGAACGTTATCAGGTCTGATGACATCGAAGAAAGATGGGCAGTGTAAGATGTGTACAAACTCTAAAGCATTGAATAAAACAACAATCGAGTATAAGTTTCCAACGAGAATGGACAATCTAATGGATAATTTGAGTGGTATGAGATACTTTGCAAAGAGACTTGAAGAGTGAATATCACCAAATCAAGATCAACGAGGGCAGCGAGTGGAACTATGCATTCTAGACCAAAGGCAATTTGTACGAGTGACTAGTTTTGTCGTTTGACTTGACCAACACCACACTGTCATGTGATTAGGCACTAGTAAATTTGTAGTTCTTTATTTAGATGATAATTTGATTTTCAACAACTACACAGTGGAACAACATTTGACATTGGTGTATGAAGAGCCAAGAAAGGATAAGTTGTGCATCAACTTGAAGTGTCAGTGCTTCAAGGAGTTAGTTTACCTTGGTTTCATGGTGCGCATGTATCGATTGTGCATGGATCCAAAGAAAGTGAAGGAAATATCAGAATGACCTACACCTGCAGCATTATAGAGGCTAAGAGTTTACATTATAGCAAACATTTATAGGAAGTTCAATGACAATGACAAAATTTATGAAGGCGTAAGGATTCCAATAGAGCTCATATGCACAACAAAGCTTTGATAGGTTAAGTAAAATATTACAAGGAATTTGTGTAAGCATTACCCCATTTCAGCAAGATTTTGTAGGAGGATTATGATGCAAGCATGATAGTTGTTGGCACAGTATTAAGGCAAGAAGGGAAACCAATAGCATTGTTGAATGAACTTGAATGAACTGCAACACAACTATTCAACTTATGATATTGAATTTTACCCTAATTTTCAAGCACTAAAGAATTATAGGCAATATTTATTACTGTGAGAGTTCGTACTACACATAGACCATTAGGGATTGAAGCTTATCAAACAACATGTGTTGTAAAGATATCAGAAATAGATCAAATTTTTGAAATTACATATTTGTGATGAAGCACAAGTCCGAGAAGAAGAACAAAGCCATAGATGTGTTTCTAAGACAATGTTGATGTTGGAAACAATGAAGAATGAGACAATTGGCTTCAAGAAAATAAGGACTTGTTCAAGTGTGACAAAGACTTTGGAGAGGTTGCAAACATGTGCAATCAGATTGGCTCATCGAAGGGAGGTGTTTGCTTAGGAAGAAGTAAATATGCGTACCAAAAAGTTTGATATGTGAAAATATGATTAGAGAGTTGCACAATGATAGATAATAAACTAGAATACCTTGAGCGCGATAAAACACAAATTTGACTAGAAGAAATATATTATAGATATAATATGAAGGCGGTTGGAAAATTAGTAGTATGGTGCAAAATCTCTCAAATGGTGAAGGGAGTTAGTCAAAATACAAGATTGTATACACCATTATCAATTCCAAATGTGTCTTGAGAGGACATATCAATGGACTTCATTCTTGGAGTATTGAGAACATAACACAAATTTGATGCAATATTTGTTATGGCTGATAGGTTCTCTAGGATAGCACATTTCTTACCATACAAAAAGATCAATGATGCAGTATATCGAGTGAAGATATTGTTCAAGGAGGTGGTGTAATTGCATAGATTGTCAAAGACAACCACATCCAAGGATGCAAGGTTTCTTAGTCACTTTTGGAAGATGTTGTGAAAGAATATAGTAATAAAGCTACAATGCAATTCGTCTTGATGCCCTCATATAGATGGACAATCAAAAGCCTTGGAAATATTCTGACACACTTAGCTAGAGACTAGCCAAAATGATGGAATCAAGTTTTGGTGCAAGATCAATACACATTTAACAATTATGTGAATAGGTCGACAATATTTGTACTTTCAATATTGTGTATGGAGTAAGAGAAGATGAAAGAGCATATAAGGGAATGGAAGAACACCAAAATAGCTGAAAACATGCGAGAAGGTGAAAGAATACCCAACTGATAAGTCTCTAAGGCTATAATCCTATTGATCTCCTGGAAGTGCTAGATCAATAATCTGTTATTATCTAACCTGTATTAAAGTTAATTCTAATATGCTCCAACCTATAGGCAATTATCTATGAAAGTTTCCTCTAGGGAGACTGCAGGGGAGATGCTTTCGTGAGAAGAAGGGCTTTGGAGATGAAAATTAGTAGATGTCTGGATGGGTTGCCCTTTCATGGATTTGATTATGGATCCATCCTCGGGCAATGCTGTGAATTTCCTATTGGATATGTGCAGATTCTTGTGGGTGTTACAAGGCCTCTTCTACTCGATGGCTTTGAAATCATGGTTCCCATAGCCACCATTGAGGGATGCCTGGTGATCAGCACCAACAAAGCTTGTAAGGCCATTCATATGTCTGGGGGTGCTACAAGCATTCTTCTTAGAGATGGCATGCCCAGGGTTCTTGTTGTTTGATTCCCCACTGCAAGGAGAGCCGCACAACTCAAGTTTTACTTGGAACATCCCAATAATTACAAAAGCTTGTCTCTCATCTTCAACAGGTATGGTGATACAAATTATTTTTTGTTTTTTTCGATCACATGAATACACACTCTAATAATTTTATCGCTCCAAAATCCCTTAATGCTATGTTGTGATATGCTATTATCAAGCTATCAATCATTTAAGAGAATTGGATTGTTGTATACCAATCTCGTGAGTAGTGATGTGATGTTCTTGTGTATGTAATAACAACACCAACAGATTTGCCAGGCTGCAAGGAATCAACTGTGCAATTGCAGGAAGGAATCTATACATGAGGTTTTGTTATTCCACTGGAGATGCCATGTGGATGAATATGGTGTCCAAGGGTGTGCAGAATGTTTTAGATTTCCTTCAGAAAGAGATTCATAATATCGATGTTATCATTGTTTCTGGTGAGTCTCTCTAGGCCATGTAAATATTAATAATTCTGATTGGAATTTGGGTTTTGGATCATCCTAATTTCACTAGTTCTGTGGACTCTTGCATCACTGTGCATTCTTTGGTCACCTTTTTTTCATTGTTTCATTGAAAGTTTTGTTTAATATAATTTTTTTGGCCCGTCATCAGGTAATTTTTGTGCGGACAAAAAGCCCACAGGTGTAAACTGGATTGAAGGGCATGGGAAATCAGTGGTGTGTGAGGCTATCATCACCGAGGCAGTTGTTAGCAAGGTCTTGAAAACTGCCGTTCCAGCTTTGTTAGAATTGAACATGCTCAAGAACTTAATTGGATTTGCACTGGCTGGTGCCATGGGCAGCTTCAATGCCCATGCATCCAATATCGTCTCTGTTGTGTTTATTGCAACAGGCCATGATCCTCCCCAGAACATTGAGAGCTCTCATTGCATTACAATGATGGAGGCATCTGACGGTGGCAAGGATTGGCATGAAAATTTCATGCAACGATGGAAATTAAACCTTGGCAAAACCCTGCAAACCGAGTGATACTTGACTGAGAGGATGCTAACAGGTTCACCAAAGGGTACATGGGTGGCGAGCTGTAGAGCGAAATCACAGAGTGGGAAGTGCCGAGTTGAAGAGGAATGTGAGTGAGCAGTGCGCGAGTGACCATTTCCTCAATTCAAATTGGAACTGACAATAATACTCCGCGGCTGCAATTCCAACTTGTCCTCGATCTGTCAGGGGATGTTAGGCCCTCCATCTGCGATTGGATTTTTTGTCAGGGAATGGAAAGGAATGTTAGGATTGCCAGTGGAGGGTGGCAGAGAAGGAGGGTGGTAGAGCTAGGGGATGGTGGCGAAGGGCAGAGGGATTGCCGATGGCCAGAGCCAGACGATTTTCCGGCCGATGACGGAAAACATGCCATTCTACTACCTAAGTAGACTGCTTCATGGATTTCTTTGATCTCGTAGTTTCGTAGATCTGTGTGATGACCTCGATGTACACAGCAGGTAGCAAAATATGGGGAGATCTGATAGATTAAGTCCACGGAGATGTCACAACACAATTGGAGGGTATCATGTGCCCACGTGCTACAAAATTATTCAATCCTAGTTCTAAAGTGAGCATTAATGGTGAAGGTGCATTAAGAGGAACATACATGCAAAATATTGGTATAAACGTCATTTCCCGCTTGGTTAAATTTTGGATTATTTTCCCACCTTTTTCAAAGTTTTGATATTGTGTGCAGGTTTATGGTGGGAGTGGATGTCTTCTATGAGTTATAGCAGGTCAATGTTTTAGTGTTTAATTTGGGTTTATGTTTTTAAAAGAATTGATAGTTTTTAAATTGGAATACCCAATGTTTAAAATGTCAATTAATTGGAATACCCAATGTTTGAAATGTCAATTATTGTGTATTAGTAATTTTAGTTATAAAAAGGGTTGGTGGTTCTTAAACTGGAAGCCTCGGTGTTCGAAACATCAATTCTTGTAAGCTCAAGTTGTTTGATCAACTTTTGAACACATTCTGTATCCAGACTTCCATCCTATCAACTAACGGATAGCCAGAAGCGAAATATCCAACATATGGTGGTTGGTACATATGATGGTTCATTACTTGATGACTCTTATCGCGGAAGCCTTGATGAGCCAAGTTATCAATATTGCTAATCTTGCAAACTTTATCAGTGATGGTCAAAGGCGGTTATGTTTTAAATTGAGGTCAAGTAACAACTCGAATATGTGGTGGTGAAAGAGCAGGGTTTGAAATTTTTCAGAGTGGATGTGGGTGCTGATGAAGACTAGTTAAAAAAGGATTTATTTATTGTTGTAATATGTGTTTTTCATGTTATCCATGTAAGTATTAATGGAGGGTGTTGGAAATACTGCTTCGATGTAATGTGTAGTTGTAATTGTGAGTCCCTAGGCATCATTCTAGAAGTTTTTGATTTTTATGTAATGAGTTGGAGTGAGGTGTCAAAGTTATTGTGTAATTTCCTATATCTGTAATTGTTGAAATGAATAATATGCAGTTTGTGTTGTTAAAAATCACTCTTTCCTCTCTCTTCTATTTTTCTAATAGTAATTCCAATAAATCGTTTTCAAATTTTGAGCAAATTGACAATAAAAGTTCTTGAAACGAGGAAAATTGTAGAAGATTTATACTACGACTTATGAAATGGAGTGGTCTAAGTCTCCCATGTTTTGGATTTTTTTGTAAGAATCGAGCAATAAAAATTATGAAAAAAACATCATATTTTTTATTTAAAATGTGTTTTTAAATTTAAATGGATTCAATGCCAAAACCCATTGAATATTTGAATTTCTGTATATTTTTCATATTAGGCTTGTGATTCCAAAAAATTTCTATCCAATTTTGGGAAATTTTGACTAGGGGATATGCCTAGAAAAGAGCCAAAAACATGGGAGAGAAAGACTATTGCTTATGAATTACAAGTATCTAACTCTTCTATGTGTCAGATGTTTTTGTAATAATTGAGTGATATAATTTATGATGAAGTAATCATTTCTTTGTTATTTCAAAAGTGTTTCTAAATGCATAAATGGTCTCAACACCTTGAAAAACCCCCAAATTACTTAGATTAAGAAAATTTACTAGTTGAAACTAGTGACTTCTATAAATCTCTTTTGGAATTTAGGAAAAATTGTTTGGAAAATATTCCTAGAAATGAGTCAAAGCATAGAAGAGTTAAACTATGTGTTATGAAATTAAGGAATATGACTCTTCTAAGTTTTGGCATTTTTCACTAGAATTTGGTGATTAAATGTATGAAAAGAGCACGAGCCTTTATTGTTTAAAATGTTTCTTTAAGTGTATAAATAGATTCAATATTATGAAGAAACCATGAGCTACTCAAATTATACATATTTTACAACAAAAACATCTGATTCTAACAAAATTCTATCAAATATTAGGTAAAATTTGCAATAAAATATACCCTAAAAGGAGAGAAAATGTAGGAGAATTAGAATATGGCTTATAAAATGGTGCAACTTAACACTTTTACATTTGAGCTTTTTCATGAGAATCTAATGATACAATTTCTGGTGAAGTCATGACTTCTTGTTGTTTAAAATGTATTTTCAAATGCATAGATGGATTTAGTACACTGAAGAAATCCCTAAATACTCAGATCATGTAGATTTTCCAGTTCAAACTTGCAATTCCAACAGATCCATGCTTGATTTGGTGAAATTTTGACTACAAAATATGCCCAAAAGATATTGGAAATGTAAAAGAGTGGATACGGATTATGAAGTGGAGCATTCTAACTTTTTTAGATTTCATCTTTTTTCAACAAAATATGGTAATAAAATTTATGGAAAAAATAATGGTTTCTTTGTTGTTTAAAATGCATTTTAAATGCATAAATGAATTTAATTTTGTGAAAATTCCTAGAAGTATTAGAATTATGTAGTTTTCATAGATCAAACCTATGATTCCAACATATCCCCATTACATTTTAAGTAAAACATGATTGTAAAATATGATCAGAAAAGTGCAAAAACTTAACAGAGTTAGGCTATGGCTTATGGAATGGATCAGTGTAACTCTTCCAAGTTTTTCCTTTTTTCATTGTAATTTGATGATGCAATTTATGGCAAAAACATTTTTTGTTGTTGTTTATAATTTTTTTATAAATGCGTAAATAGATTCACCCCTTGAGGGAACCAAATCATACTCAAAGTTATGTAGATTTTCCAACTCAAACTTATGACTCCAAAAAACATTGCCCATATTTCAAGAGAATTTGACCCAAAAGTATAACTTAAAAAGAGGGAAAATGTTGGGGAGTTAAGCTACAACTTATGAAATGGACTAGTCTAACTCTTCTACGTTTCAATATTTTTGACATAATTTTACGATACAATTGATGGTGAAATCATTGTATTTTGTGTTTTAAAATAATTGTTTAAATAGATAAAAAGGATTCACTTCCCTTGAGAATTATTAACGTACTAGTATTATGTATATTTCTTATATCTCACTTGTGATTCCAATAAATCCATGCTTGATTTGAAGGAGAATAACTGGAAAATTTCCTTTAAAAGTGTTAAAATGTAGAAGAGCTAGACTATGTGATGGAGGAACATCCTACTTCAGAAAATCATTGTATATTTGGTTCACTTAGGGGGTGTGATGTTTTTAATTTATTTGTATATTTTTAATAAATTGAATGAAAAATATATGTGTGAGGTTTTAATTGTAAATATTCAAATTATGAGAGAATACGTTCGATGATAGACTTGTAAAGATATCATAGAGATCTTAGGGATTAGGGGACCCTAGAATAGCTGATTAGTTGAGTTAAAAGTGGAATTAGAGGATTTTTAGGATTTAGATGAGAGATATTAGGGATCAAGAGAAATACTGTTGGAATTTGTTAAGGGATATAGAACCTATTTTTCTCCTAATAGATTTGTATAAATTGAGGAGAGCCTAAGAGGCATGTATGAGGTAAGAGTGTGAGAGTGAGGAATGAGAATAATTGTCATGTAAATATTTTATTAATGAATTATTTCTGAGTTTTAATGTAGATAAGTATTGTGTAGACTTCATTTTTATGTGTTGATTTTTAATTTTGAGGCCCTTAGATTTGTTGCGTAATGGATGATTTTGTCCATAAGTTGGACCAATAAACCACAAGTACGAGGAGCGTGAAAATTCGTAGCTTTGTTGCATCAAAGTAGTATCGGGGCCAAAATTTTTGAATTTTGTGTTGTGTTGATTCCTGTCACAGAGCCATTGTCTCTAATAAATTGCCGACTTGTGAAAAAATGTGGAAAGATCGGAGCGGCATGGGAAAGCTAGCAGAAATTGTTGTTGATAATCAATTGTGCAGATAAAGAGGAACACAGAATAATTAACTGGAAATCCACGTGACAACAGGGTAAAAGGCACATTGAAAATGTGGTGTTGGCAAGCCACGGTGAAGTGAGGTGAAAGAAATATGCATAAAAGTTGTGAAATAGCATAATGACATTGGCACGATTTTACTGCCGATTTTGCCTCTGAGATACTATCTTTTGTGACGGTATGCATAGATTAGATTTTTCTTGAATTAATTCAGTGCACAAATATATTAAATGCATCCTGATAGTGGTACATCATGACTTGAAATTCTTTCTTCTAACTTGTGGGATGTCACCTCGAGAAAAGGATTTTGAGGAATGTTTTTGAGTTTAATTTCATATTGAGGAAATGTTTTCCAGTGTTGGTGCATTCCATCATTCAAGAAATCACCACGAAAACAAAAGTGGAGTAACAAAACTCTTGGTATGAGTCAGAATAAAGTCTAGCAAATTCATATTTGAATTCGTAAATTCAAAAGTGGAAAGTGATATTATGATCTGTGCAGTTTAAGTGAGCGATAAGCCTGGTCTTGCTGACAAACATTCGACAATTCAACTAGTGAATTGGAGCCACCATTCATTGCAACAGCGTGAGGAAGCTGCAATTGTTGCTTTCATTAGTGTGTTTGTGAAGATGGAGAACCTGGTATTTGGAAAATACTTGTCAGAAGGAAGGCTGAGGTATTACAGAGAAGCACTAGCTCTACAAGCACGGTAAAATATTTAAATGTGTTAATTTTCTCTGCATTGAATGTATGGAATGCTGAACATGGGAACATAATGTCACATTGGAACATGTTGGAGCCAATGAAACATTGTGTGCATCAACGTGTCAATGAACCGCGTGGAAATGGATTGCATTCGACAACCATTTATGATTGAAGAAGCTACCGAATCGTTTTAACGCTTTTACATACTAAGTAATGGGTTTTAAGAAGCTACGTGCATATCTCACTTTAATTATAACATTTAAAGGAGAAAAATATAAATCACTTTTTATAAAGTGAGTTTATTAAAGATTAAAATAAAACATGCGAACGTATGGAGTGCTAGGGAAGTAATTAATATTAGATGAGAGAACAGATTTATATGAGAAACTTTAAAGTGTGGAAAGGAGTTTATGTTGTTTTTGGGGATTTTGTAAAGGGTGTATTTAGCCATGAAATATGATTTTCTAGGGAATAGACGATTTTTTTAATGTAAAAGTTAAGTTTAGATCCGTTGATGTAAAAGTTAAGAGTTTGGGTCAAAAAGTCAAGTCAAGTCAAGTAAAAATTTTGAGTCTTTGAATGTAATGGGTGCATGATCAGTAGAGCCTAACACGCAAAGTCCCGTCAAACGGTTGTAAGGATAATTTGAACAGTTACTGCAATTGTTGTTTGTGACAAAGAGGAACAAGGATTGCTCAGGAGTAGGTTCAAGTGAGGTGAAACATTGGCCAAGTTCAGAGAAAACAACTTGGTAAAGTGTTAGCTGTTGCAGGTGACAGTGAAAAGGATAAAATTCACCACAGAAGATGAAGAAAGAGATCAAGGAATTGAAAGCACGACTTTACATACTAACAAAATGGCTACAAGGAAAAGAGAATGAAGACTAAAGACATGGATGGAGGATGCAGAAATGGGTTATATGGAACCTATTGCGAAAGAAATGGAATGCCAAGCTGATAAGAAAGTTTAGAGAACTTGAAAAAATACATATTTCTTTGTTGGAAAAGAAGAGACTCAAAGGAATTGAGTTACAACAAAGCGGATTCGCTGAAACCGAGAAATTCCATTATGAAAGATTGGTGCTTGAAGCATCAAATGAGGCCAAAAGCTCTTGTATTTTAAAAACTTATAGCATGTTTGTGGATGTGGGACAAGTTAAAGATGCGAAAGGTGAGCAAATAATTGAAGTTGTTGATAATCATAAAATAATTTTAGATGTCAACATGAGTAATATTGCAATAGGATTAAAATTTCTAGAAGAATGGTTGGATAATCCAAAGTTATAATGTGACAATATGACTTCAAATCAACAAATTTGGCGCAATGAAAGGATAGAAAATGATAATAAAGTTGAAATTGAGGAAATGAAAATGTTGTTGGATTATGAACATATTGCACATATGGAAGAAAAATGTTCAGATGTGGAACCTGAATTTAATCATGATGAATTGTTATTCCAATATTATAAACAACATGAGGAAGAAATATTGAAGCATCAACAACAAAACAAAATTTCGAATCCTGGAGATAGCAAGTCATTGAGACTTGTGGTTTTCACATTACTACAGAAAAGTGAGAAACCCATAGACAAGAGTCTATGAATTTTTGTTTTCTATATTGGGAGTCTAATGTAGGAGCATCCTGGTACAGAAAATCATTGTATATTTGGTTCACTTAGGGGGTCTGATGTTTTTAATTTATTTGTATATTTTTAATAAATTGAGTGAAAAATATGTGTGCTAGGTTTTAATTTTAAATATTCTCAATTATGAGAGAATATGAGTGATGATAGACTTGTAAAACATAGATATCTTAGGGATTAGGGGATCCTATAATAGAGGATTAGTTGAGTTAAAAGTGGAATTAGAGGATTTTTAGGATTTGGATGAGAGATTTTAGGGGTCAAGAGAGATATTGTTGTAGTTTGTTAAGGGATCTAGAACCTACTTGGCTTCTAATACATTTGTCTAAATTGAGGAGAGCCTAAGAGGCATGTATGAGGTAGGAGTGTGATAGTGAGGAATTAGAATAATTGTCATGTAAATATTTTATTAATGAATTACTTTTGAGTTTTAATGTAGATAAGTATTGTGCAAGCTTCATTGTTATGTGTTGAATTTTAATTTTGAGGTGCTTAGATTTGTTGCATAATGGATGATTTTGTCCATAAGTTAGACCAATAAACCACAAGCTCGAGGATCGTGAAAAGTTGCAGCTTACTGCATCACTATGATTTATGGAATGGAGAAATTTAACTTTTAAGATACAATTTATGACCAAAATTGTCAAATTTTTTTGTTTAAATTGCATTTCAAATGCATAAAAGGATTTAACACCCTAAAAAGCCTGAAAGTACTCATATTATGCATATTTCCTAGCTCAAACTCGATATTCGAACATATTCTTGTTGAATTTCATCAAAAATTGACTAAAAAATATGATTAGAAAAGAGCAAAATGTAGAAGAGTTAAGCTATGGCTTATAAACTTCAGTAGTGTAAGTCGCCTAGATTTTTTTTTTTTTTTATAATCTAATGATACAATGTATCATGAAATAATATTTTTTGTTGTTTTTTAGAATGTGTTTTAAATGCATAATTAGATTTGTTATCTTGGAAAAATCTAAAGTTACCATATGGTAATTTATGGTAGTTGTTATTGTAGAATTTTGTAGATTTTTTCTACAAATTAGCTAGCTTCGATACCATCTAGAAATTTCACCTGTAGAACAAACCGATATATGCAATGTCCTAAAGCATAATATCTATTCTACTTCTACAAAACATTAAGTGGAAGCATAATCGAATTCATGAGCAACATCAAGTAGAAACATATATAACTAATCAAGAGAAATCAATCACACATAACACAAAATATATCATTGGGGAAAGCACCAGTAGAAAACCCCAACACTGTATTATAAATCAAGTGGAAATCCTTTTCAACATATAAAAAGAATCAACTCAATATCTATCCTGCTCTCTCTATACTCTGATGATCTTCAATGAAAAGATGAAAATCATGGACTACCTAGGCCTCAATATATATGCCACAAGTACTCCAATCTTTGATAATAGATCCTTCTCCATGCAAGGAATACTTACTAAAAATATCCAAGCATCTGATAGTACACTGTCCCACATTTGATCTCAACTAGGTCTCTGACAGAACTGGCATGCAATAGTTATCGGTGAGTGAATCCTTAGTTATCTAAAATAATAGTTGTCACATGCATGCAAGTATTAACAAACTATATTTTATTATTCTAACAACTTGTTAAAATAATCTAACTGGACTTGACTAGTTAAAACAAAGTCAACTGATTCTCTCATTATAGAACTCATACTTATTCCCTCAATCAGTGGAGGAAATTAAGGATAAATTCCTCAATCAGTGGGACAACTCATGTGCATGCTCACAAAGATTTCAAATTCGAATTTCCTTAACTAATTAACTCAACTGAATTAATTAATTAATATTTCCAACTGTTGTTCAGACCAAAATTAATTTTACTTCCTATAGATAGACTAGGGACTGCTATAAATGGGAAGGGACCTAGAAATGTAATTTTTAGAACTTTTGATTTTTAGCATTTTCACCTCTCACCCAATGTGGCCAATGACATCACTGGCCAAACTACTATTTTTAGACATGTTATTTTTAGCAAGTCTATTTTTATCACATTCTAAATTTAACATTTCTTGTTGCACATTTTTCAACACTCCCTCCCAATAAGAAAGGCTTCCTCTTGAACTCAATTCTGTAACTCTGGAATGTTCTGCTTGCAACACATCTACCCAGTCCACTTGCTCCAACAACACTGGGAACAAAAACACTCCCAACTTACCACTCTATTGGTCTAGGAACATACTGTGATGTTGCAGCTCTACCTGTTGCTGACAAGTGCTCCCTCTTTGACATCTGCACTACTACAACATCTCCATGCATCTCGCACCATTGCACATCTCTTTGTGCCACCTAACACTATGTAAAACACTTATGTGTCTTGCATTGATGCAGCCTGCTAGCTATGCGCTTTCTTGGGATTCCCTGCACTGTCGCTCTCTCTGTCACTCCATCCGCATCTGTCTCTACCCAATCAGTCAGTTCCTTCTACTCCACATCGAGGCTCCTGTAGCAAAGTCGAATCAAAGAGGTTGGGTACCTCAAGGATCCTGCCCCTCCTCCTTAAGTTGATCCCTCCATATCGCCCCACCTCCTACCTGGAGGTATGGCTGCATGTGATCCCTCTGCCCACCTGGCTCGAAGTTTCGCCCTATTGGAGGTCTCTGCATGAGTAGATATCTATACTCAATCTCCTCTCAACTTCCCCTGTTGTGGGTGCTCCACAACCTTATGAAGTTGCTGCAACAATTGTAGCTCCTCTATAATTGTCTGAGACTTCTTTTGGCTCTGCATGTTAAGAGGTAATATACCCTCCCTCTCAACCATCAAGTCTCCATCAGTTTCCTTGTTGCTCAAGGCTTTGCATGCATCTTGATCCTCAAGAGCATACAAGTTCTGACCCATGAACCGATCTGCTTCACCTATCTAGTGATGATGTGTCTAAGGAAAACCTTTCCATTGCTGAAGACTACAACATAGCCTTTGTCTTCCAGTATCGTCATTGACACCATGTTTCGCTTTAGTCCTGGTACATACTTGACATCGGTCAAGGTAAGGTGAGATCCATGCTCCCTCTAGAAAATAATTGTGCCTACAACTGAGATATTATACGTCTCATCATTACCCATCACTATGAGTATCTGTAGATCTTTCTCCTCCAAAGTACTAAACTTGCTTGATCACTTGTGCTTCGATACCATGTAGAACTTTGTAGAATTTTGTTACAAATTAGCTAGTTCTGATACCGTATAGAAATTTCACATGTAGAACAAACTGATATATGCAATGTCTTAAAGCATAATAATTGTTCTACTTCTACAAAACATTAAGTGAAAGCATAATCAAATTCTTGAGCAACATCAAGTAGAAACGTGCATAACTGATCAAGAGAAATCAATCACACATAACATAGAATATATCACTAGGGAAAGCACCATCATAAAACCCCAATGCTATATTATCAATCAAGTGGAAATCCTCTTCAACATACAAAAAGAATTAGTTCAATAGCTATCTTGCTCTCTCTGTACTCTGATGATCTTCAATTACAAGATGAAAATCATGGACTACCTAGGCCTCAATATATTGGCCACAAGTCATCCAATCTCCTATAATAGATCCTTCTCCATGCAAGGAATACTTACTAGAAATATCCAAGCATTTGATAGTACATTGTCCCACATCTGATCTCAAGTGGGCCTCTGACAGAACTGACCTGCAATAGTTATCCATGAGTGAATCCTTAGGTATCTAAAATAATAGTTCTCACATGCATGCAAGCATTAACAAACTATATTTTATTATTTTAACAACTTGTTAAAATAATCTAACTAGACTTGACTAGTTAGAACTAAGTCAATTGATTCTCTCATTATAGAATCATACTTATTCCCTCAATCAATAGAGAAAATTAAGGATAAATTCCTCAATCAATGGGACAACTCATGTGCATGCTCACAAAAATTTCAAATTCGAATTTCCTTAACTAATTGACTCAACTGAATTAACTAATTAATATTTCCAACTGTTGTTAAGACCAAAATCTATTTTACTTCCTATAGATAGACTAGGGACTGCTATAAATAGGAAGGGACCCGGAACTATTATTTTTAGAACTTTCTATTTTTAGTAGTTTCACCTCTCACCCAATGAGGCCAATGACCTCACTGGCCAAATTGTTATTCTTAAACATATTATTTTTAGCAGATCTATTTTTAGCACATTATAAATTTAACATTTCTGATTGCACAATTTTCAACCGTTATTAATTATACATATATAATTATTCATGTATTGATTTTAAAAATACTTTTAAAAATTCAAAACTCTACATTTGAAATTAAGAAATGCTTTTCAATATCAAATGCATGTGATGCTAACTCTCATTACTCACACATGTAGAAATAAGCCTGTGTGAACTCTCATTACTCACACATGTAGAAATAAACATGTGTGAACTTTCAACAGAAAAATTTTAATTCAAACTTATAACTCTTATCTCTAAACCCAAATGACCATTATAACTTTTCCCAAATATTTTTTCTAAATATGTACTTTGAAATATAAAATTTTAATAAATCTTACCAATTGTTAAAATTCTAATCATAAAATTTCATATATTTTTCACTAAATAAATTTATAAATTGAAATGAGTCAATTGTGAAAAAATGAAATATGACATGTACATGTACTTTTTACCGGATAGAAAAAGCTTCAGAAACTATTCATCCACTAAAATAAGCAAAGGAAAATGTTCCATTCATATCATATTAATTCATTATTCCATAATAATATGTTTTTCTTTGTTCCTTGCATTTATATAAGAGAAGAAGATAGAAAGGAAAAGTCTTCACCTTCTTTGATGGGTTTGACCACATTTTATTTCCCACAATACACCTACATTTTATAGTTTGCATTGACGGTGTGGAGATATTGTATTCTACTATTTTCGAGCTACATACTCAATCATACAAGTATAATCTAATTTTAGTGGCTTATGGAAGTGGTTTCAAGAGAGGAATTTTGTGATAAGATAAAAAATCATGGTCTATTAAAAAGATATTATCATTACTTTTGAAAGATTAAATTCATTGCCACTGCCCACCGATGGATTTTTCCTCATTATTACCATATCATCATTCGTTTCATAGTTCTTCGTTCAGAGAAAAGATTACACCATTGTGTCCCGTGTAATGAAGGTATTATTTATGGATTTGGATAGATTTATAAGCTTACACCATTATGTCCCGAATAATGAAGGTATTATTTGTAGATTTGGAAGGATTTCGATCCCATATTCAAGGATTTTGGTTATTTCTTTTAACATAGATTTGATTCCAAAACTATAATCTATTTTCTAAATGAATATCCATATGGCTAGAATATGTTTATCAAACATAAATATCATTGGTAAACGCTAACCTCCTATTATCTTTTGGATTTGTTTATCATGTGTAAACTCTAACCTCTTATTGCCTTTTGGATCTTTTATTCTTGGCCATTTGACAAGGAGATATCATCCCTTTTTGGGCTTCATGGATATAACTAGCATTTGCACCAAATGTTGCAAAGAAAACGCCGTAAGGCATAAAGTGCAGAAATCCATTATCCATGTAGTGTGTGCATTATTCAACAAGGTGGATCTCTCTAAATTTGTTGCAAACATTTATGTTGTTGCATTGCTAATTTATTTAAAATAATTTACTACCTCCTCTTGGAATATTAAATTTCTTATCACCCCATGATGACAATCCCTCTAATTATTGCCATCATTGTTTGTTGTCATTCCATACACTTCTCTCTTTCCATGAAATAGATGATTTGTTCCCATATTGTAAAAGAGGAATTTAATAACTGCTTGACCTGGATTTGGAAGGTAGGACACTTAATGCATAAATGCCACTTTTGCACCATTTTTTACACTTCAAAATCCTGAAAAATAAGATAAAAATAAATTCATATTAAACAAGTAGACAATTATCTATTTCCTAATACTCAACATGTTATTCAATCATATATAATTCAAAAAAACAGATAATTTCTATTCATTTACACTGCAACACTTTCAATACTCGCAACTAGTCTGCAAAAAACACATCTAGCAATCACCACTTTATTGGAATTGCTTGCAACAAAGAGTTCGATATTTTTTTGAATTTTTTTTTGATATATTTATTGATAACATGTCCTTGTATATCTACTTTTGTCAAGTTTATAAAAATCTGCATGACTAATCTCCCTTTTCAATTATCTTATATTGACGCCCTTTTTAGCCTATAATATAATATTAAGTTTCTTTTAGTCCAATAAACTATAATTTTCTTAATTGACCTCTAGGGTATGTGCGAAGTTGTTTTAGTGTTAATCTGGAACTCTTGAATGAAATAGAAAATATTATGTCATCTCTAGGTATAAATTCAGCACATTCGTCTTTATTTATACTTTAGCATTCCAATGCTAGTAAATATTCTATATTTTGTTGATAAAAATAAGTTTTATATAGATGAAATGCTCATAATAGGACCCAAATACATCTATGAGTTCTAAAATAAATGATACTGAATTAGGCTTCTCTGGTTTTTTAATGCCATATGCAGACTCTAAAAATATTTATCCTTACAGATTATCCATACACCAAAAACCACATAACCCTAGACTAACAGAGCATTGTCTAAGAAAACCATGATTCATGTATATGCCTTATGTGTGACAGAAATGCCATTTGTCATATAACATCACAAGAGACGTATTCAGCCACTCTACATTAACGGTTCCTTCACACTACACTTGTCAACGGTTAAACTTCATCAACAACATTTGGAACAACTTTTCTATTACAATTGGGGGATAGGGGATCCTCATAATCTTGTCCATCTTAATATCTAAACAAGCATGCATTTTCTTATAAATTCAAAATTTCCTGCTCTTCCTTCTTAGGCATGCCAGGAGGGGTAATTTGCTTACGCTTGTTTAGGCATTGAGAAAAATTGACAAAGCATCATACAAAATATGATTTCATTCTGTTGTTTCTTCTTTTCTGTAGACTTCGATTAAACTTTAGATGAGTTGGCATCCTTTTTCTGTTGCTACGAATTGATTTGGCATGGAATTGCCAAATCAATTTTGGTTCTTTCCTCTTTGTTTCGGATATCGTCGATTTATAACTATACCACAATTTCCAATGCATGTCATGCACCTCAACTTGAAATAACTGAGTTAAATAAAAAGTAGAAGACAAGAATTCATAGTTGTGAGCTTGTTCTATCCCTAAAGTCAAGTTGAAGTGCAGGTTGGCATATGGTGTTTGCCAACAATTAATGATGGAGTCAAATCATGAGAACAATGTGTTTGCCAGCAATTTGTCATTTGTTCATTTCATGAGAAATCACACAGCAAATACAAACCCCAACATGTTCATTGGTTGCAAGCAACAAGAAAGAAACACTGGACTCTATTCCCATTGAGGGGCTTGCATTCCAGTACGTATCTGGTCATCATCGTTTCTGTCTTCAGACATCTGGCCATTTCATAAATTGCCTTGAATCAGAGGGGTTTTCATTGCATTGCATTTCATTTTCTACTGTCTTGGTAACATTAAGGAATGGCTAGACCATAGATGCTGAACTACCCAATTGGGAAACCTATACCTGGCGATGTTCAAAACTAGTACAATCGGTATGTGCGGAGAAGAAATAAAAGGTAAACAAAGTCAAAGTAAATAATTGAGTAAATAATTGAGCTAGTTTAGACATACAAAGTCAGATATAAAAGTCAAATATATAAACTTTAGTACCAATTTGTGTTCAAAAGCAGGCTCTGCTTGAACAAATTTGGGATTATATTTTATATGCAAGATTATCAAAGCTGGCCAGTTGGCACAAACTCAATCCCAACTTCATTGCAACCTTGAATTTATTCTTTTCTTCTGGACAAAGCAGGATCAGCATAATGTTTGGTGGGTGGCATTTCTTGTTTCTTGTCTTGAGTTTCAATATCCGTTGCATTAATGCAACCTGTTATGTATTTTCTATGTGGTCTTGGTAAGGTAGGTTTGTTCTATTGATGTTGTGGGAACTATTGGTCACTCTTCCAATCTTTCCAACCACAAATTTGACTAGAATCCAATAGGAATTTCAGGCACATTCAAAGTTCTATAATGTGGAACGATTCCATTGGTATGTTTTGCCCAATTTTAAATTAAACCAGATCATCCGACACAGTCAGAGTTCCAGATCAATCAACACTCTGACTGTTGAAAACTACCTAAGATATTCAAAGTTGTTTGGGTCGTCAGAAAAGAACCCTCATCAAATAGGGGTGAAGGGAGTCCATTTTCATTATCTGCAGAATTTGATTGTACCTACAACATGCAAAATGACGCTTATGAACAAAAATCCCTTTTAGTAAAGCATAGGAAAAACTTCAGTAACTTTGGCACACTACCATGCCTGCAATTGCTGCCACAGTGACATTAACAACAGTCTTCACCCATTAGTCAAGTTATTTCCAGCCACTGCAGTATACCACAGAGAAACAATAAGCACGTTTAAGCCTTTAGTAGGTATATCCTAATCAAATCAAGTCTTCTTGTTGTTTAAATATCCTAATCAAATCAAGTCTTCTTGTTGTTTAAATATTAGATCTAGAATTGAAAGCCCAACAAAGATGGAATGGTAGATCTAGTTGAGAATCCTCCAACGAAACCGCAAATCTAGGCTTTCTCTAGTGCACTTGAATTAGCAGATTGGAAATATGCCCATGATTTCCTGCGTGACTTCAAATAAACAAAAAGGGAGAGGAAGGAATCCCAAAGAAAAAACCTAGTTTTGTCATCTCGATCTTGGAGCTCCTCAAATGTGAGAGTTCTAGAAAATCTAGAATTAATTTCCCAATAGATCTAGATCTACTAGAAACAAACACAATGCAAATCAGGCTAGCACACAGGCTAGTCACTTCCTCCTCATCAGAGGTTTACACACTAGGACTTTACTTTCTCCTCATCAGAGCTTTTCATGCCTCATGGAGCTGCCTCTTAACTACTTTATCTTTCAATATAGTGTCACTATATCCTGTTATTCATCCACTGACGATGATGTTGTGACATTGGCCTACCATGAAATAGTTCAGGCCCTGTTTAGGCAGGTCTTGTAATTTCATTACTTGAACTATATGCTGCTTTTGGGTTATAAAAGCATCATTATTCCATTAGTTACCAAGTTCATGAGCTAACATCCACTTCATAATTTACCGCTATTGCAGAAACAAATTTTAAAATAAAAATACATTCCAACTGACTACAAACCATTTTCTATTCATTGATATCCTTTCTAAAGCCGCCTTTTGCTACTTTGAACTTCAATTTAACATATGCATCACTTGGGAAATTTGGTTTCTGCTGTACAAATACACAAAATCATGTTTAAAAACATTTCGCTATATTACAAATAACTCCAAATAAGAAATGCATATTTCCTTAATACAAGCTCTGTCCAGCATATCTAGCTGGTACATAAGTTTTGCCCCCATAGATTTAAAAAAAAAATTGTGGATCAATAGTATTTAAAATTGTGAATCAATAGTATTTTTCAAAATAGAGAAAAACTATCAGTTACATAATACCTAAAAAGCAAGGAATGCTCTTTCTCACATTCAACCACATTGAGGAAGAGAGCATACTAAACACATATTTGAATACTAACTGATGTATTCAAAGTTGTCTGGGTTGTCAGAAAGGAACCCTCATTAAATGGGGTTGAATGGAGCCCATTTTCATCATCTGCAGAATCTGATTGTACTTGCAACATGAAAAATGAAGCTTATGAACAAAAATCCTTTCTAGTAAAGCATAGGAAAAACTTCAGTAACTTTGGCACATTACCATGTTTGCAATTGTTGCCACAACGACATTACCAATAGTCTTCACCCATTATTCACAACAGTCTTCACCCATTATTCAAATTATTTCTAGCCACTGCAATATACCACAGAGAAGCAATAAGCACGTTTAAGCCTTTAGTAGGTATATGATATCTAAAAAAGGCCTCAAGACTACTGGGTTTCTTCCATGACCAAGTAACATCTTACCTACAGCCACATTGAGGAAGAGAGCATACTAAACACATATTTTAAGACTACCTAACTTCTAAGGTATTCAAAGTTATCTGGGTTGTCAGAAAGGAACCCTCATCAAAGGGGGGTGAAGGGAGTCCATTTTCATCATCTAGAGAATCTGGCCATTAAAATAAAATATTAAAAGTAGAATACATTATAATTACTAAAACCTAAGTTTACTGTATATTTAAAAATACATGTTCATGCATTTTCAAGCATAAGCATTGAATCAATTCAAGTCTCAACAAATATACAAGATCTGGAGAATATATTATGTTACCACAAATCCAAAGAGAAAAATAATGTAATTGAAGAGATCACTCCATAGGCATTCTACAATCACAAAATATTTTTTTGGAAATCCCTAATGAAAGCTATAGGGTATTAACTTTAAGGATATATTCCTTTTCATAACATTCACGTGCAATAATTCTTATAGACTACTCTGCAAAGAATAAGGAAATGTAGGTGCATGTATTTGTCGAGATATCACTGATATGTGGCACATGTTATTAAGTCAATATAAAATTTAATTGATAAGTAAGCACCATAAATATACTTTGTTACCACAAGAAGGAGTAGATCGATCTTGAAATGTCATAACACAGATCTCTTGCAGTCACAATAGCTTAGCAAGTCGTTTATCATAACTAAAATGGACGCTACAGGTCATTAGCTCCAAGTTTAGATTCGTCTTTGAATGGGTGTTAATCTACAACAAATATATTGTGTTATGATCTACTTAAGCTATGTAGAATAGATTGCATATGCTCAATCATTACGTAGCATGCAAAAAACAGAGTAATTGCATCCGAGCTAATATACTTTGTAATAAAGAAATCTAGAATATCATCTACAACATTTGGAAATAAGTGGCTACACAAAACCTTTCATCAACCAATCAATATCTTCCTGGGATAAATACATAATATGTCCCTGAGAATACAATGTGGACTCTCATTGTTGGATCGATGCGACATAATATATATTGGATCACACATATGCAGGAAAAAGTTTAGTTCAATTCTCATATTACTAAAACACAGAAGAAATATCTACACACAAATCTGTATATTGAAATTCATTCACACCAAGGTCAATGCAGGTCTTCTACTACAAACATGTAAAATAAACACTAAAAAAGGGTATTGACAAAATATACTTGGTAACCTAGCACACCATCCTATGATCGCACTGTAACTAGAGGGGGAGAAGGTTGGATAGTGGGCGCAACCCAACCAGAGTAACTTTTGTATTGAAAATGAAAGAGTAACTTTTGTATTGAAAATGCAACCTTGTAGTTACATTGAAGCGATCTAACAATCCATTACAAAACGGAGGTTGCTGAGCTTATCCAACTTGTACCTAAGAGCCAAATTATACGCCATCACCATGTTATTTATTTCCTTAATGCATTCCTCGTCGGTGCTGTTACGCTCCCATAAGAAATGTGGTGCACATCCAAGAGGCCCTAAACCCACGCACACAAACTTTCTTGCGTTCACAGTATACAGATTCTGCACAGTCATAAATATTACCCAAATTGAAATTCAATTCAACAAGACTGAAATGATTATTATTTGTATGGTCAAGAAAATTATTGTTGGTATTGTCAAGACACCTTAGACTAGGAGGATAACTGACCTGCACACACCCTAAACCCTGAACACTGAACATGAAGATTTGCAGGATAACTGAACTCCACCCTAAACACTAAATCCTGAACACGAAGATTTGCAAGACAACTGACCTCCACAATCGCTAAAACCCTGGACACGAAGATTTGCAGGATTACTGACCTCCACTTCTGCGCTGATGGCATCGATGAGCAATTGGTTGAATTGCCATGGCGTGAATGAGGAAAAGCCAAAAGGATTGCGTAGGTAGAAGTCAATATAATCAATGGTTCCTATGGAGATAAAAATAATGGACTTCGAAATTATTTGATTCGTTGATTCTCGCCCTAGGATCGACGATATCTGCTCAATCGTTTCTGTAGCTAGCTTAGCCTGCTGCCCCAACAATATGCGTTGTCCCTGTTTTTGAATGAAAGAATATAAACAAATTCTATTAGACTAATCCCCATTATTTCAAAGAAAATTTACAGGAAGTATTACTACTCATATCGTTGAGTACAGGGGCAATCACTACTTGGTCTGAGTCACTGGGACGCAAAACCCGCGCCCCTGCAGAAGCAAAATTGAGTCCACGCACCATGGTTTCAATTCGTCCCGCTTGTCCAGGGAATGGCTGAACAAGCGGCATAGCCATGAGGTTTGTTGTTACATTTCAGAGAAGGAAATTTATAGTGAAATCGATCGATACAGATGAAGAAAACCTAGACCATGCGGATTTGGGTTTTGTCGGGAGATGTATACACATTGTTTATATTATACAGAGATCGATCCTTACAGATGAAGAAAACCTGGAACATGCGCATCTAGGGTTTGCATGAAGATGTATACACATTGTATATATTCCAAATAATCAAGAAATATTACCTAGGTAATCTACGACGAGTCGGCCGTTGGATAATCTTCCTATGGTGAAGTGGGTGTCGAAATCCCTTCCGTATGGAGGGTGATTCCCTCTCGCAAAAATTCCAAGCCTGTTATTATTCCCACAGGCTACAGTGGAGTCTCCAAAGATAAAGAACCCAGGGACCAGCGAATGATGGCGAGCCAGTTTGTTCTCTGTGACAATTGAAGATGCATTCCCTGTGGAGTTGGCGTGTGTTCTGAGTGGAGTCAGATGGTCCAAAGGACCTGTTCTGTTCTCATCTCGAGGATCGAACTCGTGACTTGGTAGCTGCTCCTGTGGGTTTCTGTATTCTTGTGACAAGGGCATCTGCGTGAGGTGCAGAGATCTGAAAAAGATAACAACGCCCAAGATGAGGAGTGCAACATTCGTATACAGAACCCTGTGGTGCACATCGGTTCTTGGCTTTCGAACAAAGAGCTTCATCACTCATGCCGATCTTTGTAACTTTTGTATTGAAAATGCAACCTTGTAGTTACATTGAAGCGATCTAACAATCCATTACAAAACACAGGTTGTTGAGCTTATCCAACTTGTACCTAAGAGCCAAATTATACGCCATCACCATGTTATTTATTCCTCAATGCATTCCCCGTCGGTGCTGTTACGCTCCCATAAGAAATGTGGTGCACATCCAAGAGGCCCTAAACCCACGCACACAAACTTTCTTGCGTTCGTAGTATACAGATTCTGCAGTCAGAAATATTACCCAAATTGCAATTCAATTCAACAAGACTGAAATGATTAATATTTGTATGGTTAAGAAAATTATTGTTGGTATTGTCAAGAAACGTTAGACTAGGAGGATAACTGACCTGCACACACCCTAAACCCTGAACACTGAACATGAAGATTTGCAGGATAACTGATCTCCACCCTAAACACTAAATCCTGAGCACGAAGATTTGTAAGACAACTGACCTACACAATCCCTAAAACCCTGGACATGAAGATTTGCAGGATTACTGACCTCCACTTCTGCGCTGATGGCATCGATGAGCAATTGGTTGAATTTCCATGGCGTGAATGAGGAAAAGCCAAAAGGATTGCGCAGGTAGAAGTCAATATAATCGATGGTTCCTATGGAGATATAAATAATGGACTTCTAAATTATTTGATTCATTGATTCTCGCCCTAGGATCGACGATATCTGCTCAATCGTTTCTGTAGCTAGCTTAGCCTGTTGCCCCAATAATATGCGTTGTCCCTATTTTTGAATGAATGAATATAAAAAAATTCTGTTAGACCAATCCCCATTATTTCAAAGAAAATTTACAGGAAGTATTACTACTCATATCATTGAGTACAGGGGCAATCAGTACTTGGTCTGAGTCACTGGGACGCAAAACCCGCGCCCCTGCAGAAGCAAAATTGAGTCCACGCGCCATGGTTTCGATTCGCCCAGCTTGTCCAGGAAATGGCTGAACCAGTGGCATAGCCATGAGGTTTGTTGTTACATTTCAGAGAAGGAAATTTATAGTGAAATCGATCGATACAGATGAAGAAAACCTAGACCATGCGGATCTGGGGTTTGTTGGGAGATGTATACACATTGTTTATATTATACAGAGATCGATCCTTACAGATGAAGAAAACCTGGAACATGCACATCTAGGGTTTGCATGGAGATGTATACACATTGTATATATTCCAAATAATCAAGAAATCTTACCTAGGTAATCTACGATGAGCCGGCCGTTGGATAATCTTCCTGTGGTGATGTGGGTGTCGAAATCCCTTCCGTATGGAGGGTGATTCGCTCTCGCAAAAATTCCAAGACTGTTGTTATTCGCGCAGGCTACAGTGGAGTCTCCAAAGATAAAGAACCCAGGGACCAGCGAATGATGGCGAGCCAGTTTTTTCTCTGTGACAATTGAAGATGCATTCCCTGTGGAGTTGGCGTGTGTTCTGAGTGGAGTCGGATGGTCCAAAGGATCTGTTCTATTCTCATCCCGAGGATCGAACTCGTGACCTGGTAGCTGCTCCTGTGGGTTTCTGTATTCTTGCGACAAGGGCATCTGCGTGAGGTGCAGAGATCTGAAAAAGATAACAACGCCCAAGATGAGGAGTGCAACAGTCGTATACAGAACCTTGCGGTGCACACCGATTCTTGGCTTTCGAACAAAGAGCTTCATCACTCATGCCGATCTTTTTTCTGCCTTAATATACCCAGCAAGGGTGATCCAGTATCGCGATCTAGTATCGCTGAGCAAGGGCGATCCAGGTAGGGCCGAGCAAGGAGAGGTCGTTGCTTTGCGTGGCCAGTTGCGATTCTTATAACGTTTAATATCGGTGGAATCAATCTAACGGCTCAAACAATTTTAGTCGTCTAACAACTAAATCAAGCGCCCACGAATGGACATGTAACCTCACAGGAAAGTTGATTTCAGATGGAAATGCCTTACGGCGTAAAAATTTGAAACTCTCTCTTCTTAACCTTTATAGAATAGGTATGATTGCTTTTAAAAATTATTAATAAGGATAAATCATTTTCTTTTGAATAACCATATATGTTTCATCAATTATTCGCTTGGTGATATTTTCAATTATTTTCCCATAATATTTCAAGATATATAGATATTCTTAAATATTTGAATTTATCTTACAATTAATGAATGGATAGAGAAAGAAGAATCCTAGAAGAAAATTCTAAGATTTATGTCTCTTATAATAAGAAAAATGTATAAAAGAAAATCTTAAATTCACTAATATACATTTACTATTACAGTAAAGGTTTATAACTTCTTTTAGATATCTAGGATCTCTTTCCTAACCCATCTTCAAGGAGTAGAACATCGTTAATGAATAATGATTCATAAAAGATGTAGAAAATCATCAATGAAAAATGACTCATAAAATTCATCTGAATGCCTTCTAAGTTTCAAGTTTCTTTTCTTTTGGATATGGCTTTACTGAGACCTTTCATTATGTCTAGGAGGAGTAAGGGTGCCAAAGGATAGTTTGGTATTTTCCTTAAGCCTGCAGTGGGTATGGAAAACAAATATTTTGAAAATAAATAAACATTGTAAAAGAGACAAAGAAAAGATAATTCACAATCTATTTTACCAAATGAAGAATAAAGTCCCAATATGAATAATACTCAATAACTTGCAGTATAATTATGCTTCCTTGTCATTTTATTTCAAGAGATACTTTCATTCATTACTCAAATTGCATCATGGAATTGCCATCCTAGGAAAAACCCAAATTGTTCAAGAGATATAGACTATGAAACAAATGTTTTAACTCTTAATGATGTGGTTTTGGAAATTATTGCTTAAATTCAATTACATGGAGATATTAGCTTGAGAGAATGAAATGATTTAGAGTTGTTTCTTTTGGAATGAATGCAAAGAATGTATAATTTAGGGCTCCTAATATCATGACTAAGATTTTGGATTTTTTTTTTTATAGCCCTTATAAAAAAATCTTCAATTAGTACTTAGAATCCTAAAAATATTTTTAACAATTACCTATTCAACCCAAAACAAAATTCCCTTTTGAAAAATGTGTAAGATCACTTGAAATTTTCCCTTTCCTATTAGATCTAATAACCTCTCATTATCCTCATTTATGACTTAGTAGAAAAAATGAGGCCATGAGGTCATATTTACCATATCTTCTAAATTTATGATGTCAATTTCTTTGTAAATACATTAGCACTAGATCTACAATAACTTCAAATATGGGTTTCTTTAAACTGTCTATTTTCTATTTTTTCATCTCACACACATATATATCTCACCTATGTCACTTGAACATTATGAGCAAGTGAGAAAAGTTTCCAAATTTAAAATTCCCAAGAATAATACTTATCTTCATTTTTTACTATTGTATTATATGTACCTTAATTCCATATCTATTAAACACTAAGATGGATCAAAACAAAATCTTGATGCAAATCCTTCAATGCTTAAAATTTGTTGATTTAAGATGGATCTACATTTGCATGTGTCTTCATGCAAACTTTCATGTATGTGTGTATGCTTCATATACTAAGATTCACTATTTACGTAATGTGTTGATAAACAACAATGAAGAATGGTCGAGAATAGAGTTTCCTTGATTTCTTCTTCTTACAATAGTTGATCGGCTTTCACACACACACACATGAGAATAACTATTATTTGTAGAGAACAGGAAAATAAGGAAAATCTATGAAACACAATTCATATGTGTTTATGTGTGTGTGTGTGTGCATGTGTGTGTAGAGAGAGAGAGAGAGAGAGTTCTATTTGATGCCTCTCTTATGTGTTACTTTTAACACATTTCTTATCATTACTAACAACAAGGGTAGATAATAAAAACTCAAAAATATGCTTCCAAGTAGAATTGAGGGAGCTTCATCATCTTTCAATAGTTTATTTAACTTTAGTTAGACATGGATTGGTGAAAATACATATTAATTTTTACTATCACTAAAAACATGAGTAGGTTAGAAAAAAAATCAAAATATGCTTCAAAGTAGAATTGTCTAATCTTCCTCATTTTTCAATAGCTTATTTAATGTTAGTTACACAAGAAAAGGTTTAAATCCATCTTAATTTCAAATATTTTAATTATAAATAGATTTGCATCATAATTTTTTTTTTATTTCTCTCATATATTAATGAATTTGCAATCGAAATAAATTTGTTTAGAATTTTGTGCCTTCTGTTTTGCTAAGAACTTGTGTTCCTCAAATGTAAGGAAACATGTTAACCACCCAAGACCTACAAACATTTGATAAGAGTGAAATCTTTCTCCCTTATGGACCACTAGCAGGTAATTCCAAACGGCATGATTTTCCTTGAATAACAATGATGAGTCAGCTTGCATTTGTGAATATCATTTTGTAATGGTTGTTGACACTACTAATTTGAAAAATAAGTTACAATAGGTTTTCCCATTATTCATGATTATTTAGTCTACACTAAAATGATATTTATATCATATCATATATATGATATCCGCTAATATCAACTTATAT
>APFE031008013.1:24167-39039 GCA_000404065.3 Pinus taeda | reverse complement strand
CTATCAAACATTAAAAGTCCGTTTACAGAGAAAAGGTTCCAATAATTCATTTATTCAAATTAATCTATATCATTATAAAATAATATAATTTTGAAAACAGCTATCAAAATATTGAACGTAAGAAATCACTTAATAAAAAAAAAAAATTTAAAAATCACTACTAGATTATCCAAGTTAATCTATATCATTATAAAGTATGTGTCGGAGATACCATTCCAACACACTCATAACGCGTCATTCCTTTGAAAGCAACAATTTCTTAGACTAAAACGGAAAGTGTCGTTTAGAGGTAAATGAGATGTTGTAGACAATGTCTTATAATGGAATGCTGTTTTTATTGTATCAATATTCATTATATTGAAGTCTAATTATCTTTGGTATCATATTGGAGCGAGGATGGATATTTGGTTAGGTATTCTGTTGTAAAGGTAGAAGTAATTAATATGACTCGTGTTTATATGGATAATATTGATCACAGTCACTAAACACACACTTACAGGTGATAAAAAGGTTAGTGTAGTTTTTTAAACAAAAATTTTAGTTGTACTGTTTTATTTGTGATGAAGGGAGCATTTAGTATAATATCTGTAAACATCGATAGTATGAAGTAATGTTAATTTTTTTTGTATAAGCGCTGTGCGGGGAGGAGGTATATGTATATTTTATGGTCGAACAAATTAGATGAAGATTATTAACATCATAAGAGAAATGGTTTTTAAACAAAAATATACTTTGTTTGACCTGACTTCCATCAAGTTTAATGTTACACGAGGAGCTTGAGGTCTGTTATATATTGGATATACATTTCCAACATCTACTTATAGAAATTCTAAGTTTGAGTGAGTCTGTTGTGCTTTGGTTATGATTTGCTATAAAGTGGGACAAGAAAAGGTATATGCATCTTTGCAAAATACAATATAATATTGTTTTTTTTTTTTTTTTTCATATTAATGGAACATTCTTATTGTTTTCATTGAAGTATGATACATTTTTAATTCAACCATATATATTATTTTAATTCAACCATATATATTATTTACTAAATGTTTAAGATAGCATAATAAAACAGTGTATATTGTCAATTTGATATACCTTCAATTTGATATACCTTTCTTGGTTGTTAGGAATGATTATTATTTTCATATTGATATTCAAGCTCAACGAGTGATATGATGAGCATTAATATAATGGTTTTGAGTTTGGTTATTAAATTTGAGGAGACTTTTAAGGAAGGAAATATGTATAGCTCTCTATAAAATATAATGATATTTCCCATTAAAAAAATTAGAGTACACTTTGTGCCCGAAATTTGAATATGGGGTCTAATTTTCAAAAATATAATTGAGAGGAGTTACGCAATAAATCCTTGAAAAACAAGTGAATGCTCTCTTATTAACCAAATACATTCATATATCTAGACCACATGTTTATATGAATCCCTCTAACTCTGAATGACTATGTTGACATCTATATATACCTATCCTTAATCATTGCACATGTAGAACATTTATGCGACCTACCCCTTAAATATATAGATTTGTTCCCTTGCATATCAATGTACTTATAAATATGGTCTACCTTCCATCTTATCATTATACTCTCCTTGAAAGAGCTTTGTCCTCACAACTTCGTAAGTAAGGGTTTTATGTCATGAAATGAGGTAATAAGATTTCCTTATATTCATATTCTATCTATACCACTGATGCAGGAGCATGTGACTCAGAAGGGGAAAAATCTTTTGATTTATTCCAAAAATCAAAAAGAAAATCTATAGGCAAGGAGTGGGATCATTTGCCTGTTGTTTCTATGTTTTTTAAGTTAAAAATTAGGAACTAGATAAGGAATAAAAACATGCCATCTTTTCTAGATAGGCTTAGAATAAGGCATGCTAGATTAGTTGTTATACAAAAACAAAGAAAAAAGCTCTAAATTACTATGTATGGCTACTTTTGTAATAAGGCGGCTATGGATGAAAAAGGAAAAAGATATTAAACTTGGCCGCCAAGGAGGGAAGATTTTCTCTCAGGTAAATACTCCAGAGATAGATACACATGGTGGGTATGAATAGTAGGAAGAATGAAATAGAATCGCAGCTATTCAAAAAAGGGAAAGAAAGACAGCGCCTTAAACGATGATGATGCGTTCTGTGTATGGGCGGAATATTAATGTAATTCTTATGCAATATAAATTGTATTTTTAATCGTGATTCAACTGTGAATTGGTAGAATTGTTGTGGGTTTTTTATGGGCGGCGGAACTGTAACTGTGGATTTGCATTGATAATACACGTGGACATTGAAACGTGGGCTAAAACCTGTGTATAAGTGTATGGAGCGCACACCATAAACACGGTTAAAGGTTGGGTATGATTATAACATTGCATGTTGAGAATTGGGTGCGTATTTAAGCTACTGTGTGGACATTTATATATCTGTTGTTTGAATTGTTAAAGACTGTGTGTGTGCATATTCCTAATTACTGTGTGCAGCATACTCATAGGTTGCTAACATTTTGTTTATAAGTTTTTCCACCCATTGCTGTGCGCCTACCTTATATCTCCGGCCAGTTAAGTTGCTGTGCGTATATTTTGCATTGATATCAATCATACAAAATCCCAGTTGTAGCATGAGTTTAAATTATAATTGTTGTGCGCCTGTATATGCATATATATTGTGGGAGCGTGGTAGCAAATCCTCTGTTTCTCATACATAGCTTTGTATCTAAAGGCATTTAATCCCAACTGAATTGGAAGGGATTGTAAATTTTACACAAGAAGAAGTTGTTGATTTAATGACAGATGATCTCAGGGACTGGACAAGGGAGAGAGAGGTAGACATAGAAGATATTTCAATCAAATTGGAGAGATTGTCATTAGAGCCAGCTTCCGATCCATCATTAGTGGTATCAGAGCCAGCAACTGACATAGAATTGAATCTCAGGAGCAGGAGAAGGATGGCTTTCAGAGTTGGAAGAGGACGGCCTGTTGCAAACGCTGAAATAATGGAAAGCATAGAAGAGCTACGAGCTAGATTGGATGCGTTAACCTCCGACAGGAACATAAATGATGGAGATGTGAGTGAGCCCGAAGTTGAAGCTACTGAGGAGGAAGCTGTAGAGGTTACTCCTGAGATGAGGTTCTTTCAGTGAGTGTTAAAATCCACAGCCAGGCCTTGGAATCAGTTAGTGTCGATCTACCAAGGAGAACTGACCCAGAAGAATTGATCAGCTCGATTAATAGCATGGAGAAATTCTTCGATTGCGAGGAAACAAAAGATGAGAAAAAGGTAAAGTTTGATGTCACCAAATTAAAAGGCCATGCAACACTCTGGTGGGATGGTGTGCAGGCGGAAAGGAAGAGACTGGGTAAGCAACCAATCAAGAATTGGAGCAGAATGGTCGCAAAGTTAAAAGGTAAGTTTTTGCCGAGTAATTATCAGCAAACATTGTTTAGACAAATGCCAAATCTTAGGCAAAGAGCTTTAACAGTGAAGGAATATACAGAAGAGTTCTATAAGGTGAGCATAAGAGCTGGAGAAGCCCAAGACACAAATGAGAAAGTGGCTAAATATATGAATGGCCTCAATATGGACATTCAAGATGAGATAAGTTTACTGTCTCCTAAAACAGTGGAGGAAGCTTATCAGATAGCACTAAAAGCTGAGGAAAACCTCATAAGGAAGTAGTCTGCCAGAGGGAGAGGGACTTTCAGGGGAAAAGAAAGTCAAGGTGGTAGTGGAAGATCTACAGCACCTCCAGAAGGAGCTAGCAGTAGCTCAACCCAGCATGCACCCACAGGAGGTGTTGTAAGAGGCAGAGGGAGTTTTTCTAGAGGAAGAGGAGGCAGAGGAGGAGGCAGCGAAATAAGATGTTACAGATGCAATAAGCTGGGACATAGAGCTTTTGAATGCCCAAAGAATGCAGAAATAAAGAAGAGGAATGCAATTGTGGCTCTAGTTGAGGAAGAGGCACCAGTGGCAGCAGTAACAGAAGAAGTGAATACACCAGAAAGAGGAGAGTCTCTGGTACTTAATAAATTTTTACTTAAACTAGCAAAGCAGATGGCTGAACCGCCACAAAGGAAGGCTTTATTCAAGAGAGTGTGTAAAGTCCAAGGAAAATGATGCCAGATGATCATTGATAGTGGTAGCACTGATAATTTGGTTTCCATAGAAGTAGTGGAGAAATTGAAGCTGAAGACAATGAAGCATCCAACACCTTATAAAGTGTCATGGCTGAAAAAGGGACATCAAATGCTGGTAAGTGAACAATGTGAAGTGGAATTTCAAGTGGGCAAGTATAAAGATAAAATTGTTTGTGATGTGATGCCTATGGACGTGTGTCACATATTGCTTGGAAGAACTTGGGAATATGACAGAGGAGCCATGCATGATGGGAAGAGAAACACCTACAAGTTTGGAAATGATGATGTCAATCATACATTGTTGCCTTTGCAGGAAGATGTACCAGGCCAGAAGACTGATTCAAAAACTTTGTTATTTGGAGGAAAGGAGTACTTGGAGCAGATGATGGATGTACAAAAGGTTGTTCAAATCAATGATGAGATAGCAAGATCTCAAAAAGATATGAAGACGAAGGAGTCTAATCAGGATGTTGGTATAGAAAGAGAACAATCAGCTGATGGTTGGTCAAGCACTAGTGAAGGTATGGAAAGTTGTGTGAAGTTTCCAAAATGTACTCCTAATGAAGTTATTGAATTGTACAGGAAACTAGATCTTCAGAGAAGAGAACTGGAGAGACAGAGGACTTATGCATAGGTTAATTTGCTGAGGAAACAAGGGAGGGAAGTTTTCACGAAGGACAGTCATGAAGCAAGAAGATGGTAAGAAGGCGAGAATAGCTGATAGTCTCATGGTGAATACAAATCAACATACTAAAATATTGCCAGAGAAAGCTAAGGAGAAAGCCAGTGAAAATTTTTTAAGTCTTGAAAAAGACTTGGAGCTGCAGAAAACGAAATTGGTGACTGAATCGGCAAATGAGACCAATGGTTCTTGTGATTTTAATGCTGACAATTTGATTGTGTTTCCAAGTGATGAGCCAAAGTATGTTGCAGAGGGACAGTAAGCTTGGGAGGTAGCAACATCTATGGCGACAACGGCATCAACATCTATGGCGACAACGACAGCAACATCTATGGTAGCAGCTAAATTAAAAGAAATTGGGAACAACAGCAGTAAGCTAGACATAGAAATTGAAGAAATATGGCAGCTGATGATGCAACAATCCAAATGGAGGAAAATAGAAATAGCATCAAGCAAGATCAATCAGAACTTGAACCTGATTGGCAGAAAGAAGAAAATGGACGAACGGACAACAGAAATGCAGCGACAGCAAAGGAATAAAGCATTTGGACGGTTGCAGAGCAAAGTATGGGATCCAGGAAGATCAAGACCACAAACCACATGATCAGGAGACCATGAATTTTTCTACCTTGGGAGTCAGATGCAGGAGCACGTGACTCAAAATGGGAAAAAAATTTTGATTTATTCCAAAAATCAAAAAGAAAATCTACAGGCAAGGAGTGGGATCCTTTTCCTGTTGTTTCTATGTTTTTTAAGTTAAAAATTAGGAACTAGATAAGGAATAAAAACATGCCATCTTTTCTAGATAGGTTTAGAATAAGGCATGCTAGATTAGTTGTTATAAAAAAAAAAAAAAAAAAAACTCTAAATTACTATGTATGGCTACTTTTTTAATAAGGCAGCTATGGATGAAAAAGGAAAAAGATATTAAACCTGGCCGCCAAGGAGGGAAGATTTTATCTCAGGTAAATACTCTAGAGATAGATACACATGGTGGGTATGAACAGTAGGAAGAATGAAATAGAATTGCAGCTATTCGAAAAAGGGAAACAAAGACAATGCCTTAAAGGATGATGATGCGTTCTGTGTATGGGCAGAATATTAATGTAATTCTTATGCAATATAGATTGTATTTTTAATCGTGATTCAACTGTGAATTGGTAGAATCGCTGTGGGGTTTTTTTATGGACAACGGAACTGTAATTGTGGATTTGCATTGATAATCCCCGTGGACATTGAAACGTGGGCTTAAACCTGTGTATAAGTGTATGGAGCGCGCACCATAAACACGGTTAAAGGCTGGGTATGATTATAACGTTGCATGTTGAGAATTGGGTGCGTATTTAAGCTGTTGTGTGGACATTTATATATCTGTTGTTTGTATTGTTAAAGACTGTGTGTGTGCGTATTCCTAATTACTGTGTGCATCATACTCATAGGTTGCTAACAGTTTGTTTATAATTTTTTCCACCCATTACTGTGTGCCTACCTTATATCGCCCGCCATTTAAGCTGTTGTGCATATATTTTGCATTGATATCAATCATACAAAATCGCAGTTGTAGCATGAGTTTAAATTATAACTTCTGTGCGCGTGTATATGCATATATACTGTGGGAACGTGGTAGCAGATTCTTTGTTTCTCATACATAGATTTGTATGTAAAGGCATTTAATCCCAACTGAATTGGAAGGGATTGTAAATTTTACACAAGAAGAAGTTGTTGATTTAATGACAGATGATCTCAGAGACTTGACAAGGGAGAGAGAGGTAGACATAGAAGATATTTCAATCAAATTGGAGAGATTGTCATTAGAGCCAACTTCCGGTCCATCAACCACTAACTCTTTGGTCTTTTGATAATACCATGGTCTATGATGGTTGTTTGATTTCCTATTCAATGCATATTTATAACCAACCTATATCCATCATAACTTTGGATCTATCAAACACCAAGAGGGATCAAATCTCTAAATGTGGAAAGCTCTTTTTTGAGTGCAAAACTTGAGGAAAATTTTGAATATCTAGAGATTTGATCCCTTTAGATGCATGAAATATCCAAAGTTAACATAGATCTATGTAGGTTTAATTATTAACAGTTATTAATAATTAATAATTTTTTAATTTTATGTAATTTGACCAAGTCAAAATGTTTACATTACATAACATCACATTTCAACATTTCTTCCATACTGGGTGAGAGAGCACCTCTGAATGCAATTATTCCATGTTTCTCCTTTGTATTCTCAATCAGAATCTTCTTTTGTTTCTTGGAAATAAAAGTTTGTAATATACCTAGGGTATATTACCACTATGCAACATTTTATTATTTCTCAATAATAATTATGTAAGTGAGCATTATATTGATTTCGTAATTATGATAAGTTATATCATTTTGGAATCATCTCCTTACATGTATTTATGTACACATGGAATATAATAATTTTACCTATAAATCTCATATATATATATATATACATATACGAGTCTTTAGATAATTGGCACTAGGTGTGACTGAGGTGTATCTAAGTCATTAATATCACCTGAGGTTTGCACCCTGGACTACAACAACTCTTAGTATCAATTGAATTTTTTCCATAGAATTTTGATATGATGACCTCTACACCATAGAGTGCCTTAAATGAACCCCTTGTCATTGTTTACTCTACACCTCATAAACATATAATATTTATTATTGATGTATAAGAATTCTTTTAATGTATAAATGATATTTACATAAAGATTTTTTTTTTTTTAATAATAGAGTAACTTTTCATTAACATTAATTAGATATTTTCCTAATTTTTCCATTATGACAAAATTATTATTTAATCTAGGTTTTTTTTTCCAAACATCGCTAAACTTTTTAGTTGCCATGAACAAATAAAGTGCAAAACATATTACCAATGCAAAAATCTACGGTGAACAACTAAACAATTATAATAAATCATCTAGGGTGAACAACTGAACAATAATAAATATCTGTCATTTTCATAAGCAAGCAGTCATAAATTTCATATAATATTGCTTAAATTAAGTCATTTTCGTTAAAGAAAAATAAAATAGGTGTACATTCTTTGGTCTCTGGATTTAGGATACCTTCAAATCCGAGAGGAAACTTTGTGGCAAGAGAAAATATGTGGAATTGAATGCCAAAATAAGTTATTTTGTCTCTAGTTCTAGAATTTTAAGATACCTTCAAACCCAAAAGTAACCGTGGTGTCCTTTCACTCTTTTGCTAAATATTTCTGAAAGGTTTTAAGATACCTTCAAACCCAAAAGTAACCGTGGTGTCCTTTCACTCTTTTGCTAAATATTTCTGAAAGGTCACCTCGTTCAGGCAAATCTACGTAGAAAAAGGAGGTTTCAATCTAGAAATGTCCATTTGTGCCGTTCGAGAGTCTTGAGCAACTAATGTGGGCTTGCAGCTGGTTATGTTGTTAAATTGTCATATCATATTATAGAAAAATCCTTTAACGGACTAAGTTTTATTTAGATTTATTTTTATTCCTATGGTAGATGATAGGTTTTCAATTGAATTGGTATCACTCAACTTCCATATCGAGTATATCTTACAACTCGTTACAATAATTTGACTAGAGTAGATAGTTGCTTCACTGAACCAATGTATCACTTAACCTTCAAGGTAATTTTTGTTTTTTAAGTTCAAACATTTCATTTTTTTCTTCCTTATTACATATAATTTAGGAGGTAGATGTAATGGTTAACAGTGTATTTTTCTTATTTCATTAATAGTGTATCTCTCCTATTAAGAAGGTATTTCAGATAGAATGTGTATATCTTAATTAAATTTAATAGTTAAATTCCTAAGAAGATGTATATTATTACTACATATGTATTGAAAATGAGTTGTGAGATTGTAAAGTTTTTTTCTATCACAAATACTACATGTATGTTTAACATATTTTTATAGTCAAACTCTTAAGAGAAAAAATATTATTACTTCATATATATTGAATATATTCTAATAATTAAATTCCTAAAATAAATTATATCTTATTAGAAGTTGACTACAGTAGTTTTCTGAGAATAATTTTGGTATTCTTTTATATTAAGATTCATTTTTTTCTTTCCTATATATTAGGAATTATTTGGCAAGACCTAATGGTTAAGAGTACATGTTCCTTACTAAGGTATTATAGAGAATATGTCCACCTCAATAGACTCTAATAGTCAACTCCCTAATTGAAAGTATGCTACTACTCCAGATATATTGAAAAGCTGATATAAAATTGTAAAGTTTTTTTATTACAAATACTACAATATATATGTTTAATTTTTAATTAAAAAAATTGACCTCACAGTTCAACTAAAACTTGTCATTAAATTTATTAACTTACATTTTATAAATGTATATTTGTGATTATATTAATAAATTGTTTTTTAAGTAAATAATTCACTTTCAAATGTAAGATTTATGTTTTTACTAATATTTTTCTTCTTATACTTATAAATTATAACTTCTCATTAAACTTATTAACTTACATTCTAGAAATGTATATTTCAGATTATATTAACTTACATTCTATAAATGTATATTTCTGATTATATTAATAAATTATTTTTTTAAGCCAATAATTTACTTTCAAATGTAAGATTTAAGTTATTACTCATCTTTTTCTCTTATATTTCTAATTTTTTTTCTTTGAGTTAAAGTAACTCTCTTAAATCTATTAAAATCATTAATTATTTAATTTATATAATTGACCTATTAATTATTTTATCAAATAAGTTTCCATAACCTCTTTTTCAATAGAAAAATAATCATTTTGATCAGAAAATTCTGTTTATTTTTTCCTTGGAATTAACCTATCAATATCAATAAATTCATTGGTGGTAGTAGTTAGATGATGCGATGCTCGAATCATACAGCTCTGGAAGTTGCCCCATAGATGATAGAACGCAAAACCAATATTTGTAGAAATATAAAATTGAAGGGCAGTTAATATACAAGTTGCAACACAGAAGTATATTAAAATATATATTTTATTGATGTTTTGTTCCAACTTGATTGAAAACACCGACAATGCATAAAATACTTGGATCGCGCAGATAAACGCCCGACATCACATAAAATACTTCATTACGGAGGTGCAACAGTGGGATCGAGGGTGTTCGTGGATATTAGACATCTGTGATGAGAAAGCAGACTCGACGACGAGTACTGAGCCGACAGCATGTTGAAATTGGACCTAACAAATCAAACTCTACGTGACTCTATTGTTTTGTTTCAAGCTGAAAATCCGGATTAATAAAGTATAGATTGCCTGTGTCTCTAGACGAGGGTGTAAATACAATTACAGAAATTTTGAAATGGCGTTGGCAGCCATGCAAAGCCACCGGAATAATTTTCACTTTCTCCATTTTCAAGAAGATTCTCCGTTTGAGCAGTAAGGCAACAGCGATTTTCAGCTTTGAGACGACAGCATGGAGCTGTTACAGTCAAACGCCTTACCCCCTCTGCTCACACGATAAAACAAATAAAAGACGTGGTCCGAACGAAGCGTTTAGGTCTTGTCATGTAAATTTTCATTTAATTATGTGGTTTCAGTGTATCAGTCGGCTAGTTTTATCTGTTATTTCGACTAATCAAAAGAGATAATCGGATTATCTAGTCAAACATGTCAATTTTTATCTGTTATTTCGAAGAATCAAAATAGATAATCTGATTATCTAGTCAAACATGTGCATATGAGATTCGAACGAAAATAAAATACCGTGCGGACTCCGCAACTTACACGGGCTTGATATTGCTATGTGCAATTTTCTTTAGTTATCCTCTTCCCGAGCAGCCAATAAGAAGATCAATATTGGAAGAGATTTTGAGCCTTATTCAAGCGAATTTTTAAAATTGGTATGATGTCAGATTTTTTAAAGTTGTATGATGTGGGTTTGTTTATTTTTATGGGTATTGGAAGAGATTTTGAGCTTTATTCAAGTGAATTTTTAAAATTGGTATGATGTCAGATTTTTAAAAGTTATATGATGTGGGTTTGTTTATTTTTATGGGTGGTTAAATGCTTTTCTATTTGTAATAATATTAATTTAGATTTATTTTAATTTTGGATTTATTAAGTGTTAAGAAGTATTAAATTTTTTAAGATATTTTTTAGGTTTTTTGTAAAACTAGAGAGATTTAGATTCACTCTTAAATAAACTATATTTCGTATAAATACTATAAACAATACCATAAATCCTCATAAACTTAATTTTTCCACTTTAATTTTTAAAATAAATTACATTCATTCACTTTAATTTTTAATTTAAAATATTTTTTTTAAGTTATACTCTTCCCCTTTAATTTAAAAAAAATCTTGTGTTTGGTTAAAAAACATAATTATATGTAATAGTATGGTTTTTTTAATTAAATGGTAAAAGTTTAATTGCAACAATTATGCCCTTCCACTTCAATTTTTGTATTGCTTTAGCTTTGTTTAATTTTGGAATTGTTTAGCTATGTTTAAAGTTATATGTAGTGGTATGTAGTTTTTTAATTAAATGGTAAAAATAATGTTACATCTTTTGATTTTTATGGATATAAAATCTAAGATTATGTTGTTACCCTGCAAAGTTTTCAGGTTTGTGAATGGAATCTTATTTTGATGTGAGCAATTTTTTATTTCATGGCTCTTCCATCCATTCACGTCGTGCAACTTTTTAGTTTTATGATCGGTTTTTACGGATTAAAGTATTAATTCTACCTTTTCAAAAATTTTAACCAGAAGTGGGTTTTAATCAAAATAACCTATTCGGAAATGGATTGAAGTTTTTTGAATATTTTTTATTTGAATTATGGAACCATATATTGTTGCTAAACCAACCTCAAGTGAAGGTTTAAATACCTATCCATTTCCATTGATGAAAAATAGCTTTAGGTATATACCTATCCATTTCCATTGATGAAAAATAGCTTTGTTACCTAAAATTATAGGTTTGATAAGGTTTGTTTATTTATTAGAAAAGAAATTCTATCTTCATAATTAAATGGCAGTTAACAGTATAAACTCAAGGTTCTAATTTAAATTTATAGGTTAGTTTCAGTTAATTTTGAGTAGATAATTGTAGAGTTTGAAAAAGTTTTTTTTGTTATTTAAATTATTTATAATTTAGATTTAATTTAAAATTATATTGTTATTTTCGGCTAAAAATACCCACACCACATATGTTATTTAATGAATTATTGTGAATTAATTTATTTGCAAGTTAAAGATATTTCATGGTATAAATTTTATTTAATATTTTGGGAAAGATAAAATTACTTTATTATGCAAATACAAATATTTTTTTCAAAGCTAGCATGAGGTTGTAATACTTTAAACAAAACATAATATTCCAGTAGCTATATACCTATGAGTTTCAAAACCAAACTAGTAGCACAAACATAGATTTTTTTATCATAATAACAAGTTTAGCTATTATGGTAGAGTTACATAAAACAAAATATCTAAAGAAATAAATATATTGAATAGCATAGTATTAGAATTGATGAAGAGACTAGATGACATGATTTGAAACAAAAAAATAAGAACAATCATCTTGACTAATTATGTTATCAATAGGTCCACCAGAATATCCTAGGATCAACCTCTTTTTTATCATTGATACAAAATTCCAAGTTTTTTACTCTTTTAGCTAGGATGATCACCTTCTTATATAATTTTATTAATTCAAGCTACAAAGCATTGATACTAAGGAGGATTTCCCATTGTTCCTCTCTTATTCCCACTAAGTCCTTTGCCACGATGTTTTTAATCTACTAGTAAATATCAATATTTCACATGTATTGTGAATTTTATTAATTCAAATTGCAAAGCATTGATACTAAGGAGGATTTCCCATTGTTCCTCATTTATCTCTAATAGGACCTTTCCTGTGATTTTTTCAATCTACTAGTAAAGGTCAATATTTCACGTGTATCATGTCTCCATTTAGAGAGTATTTGCCACCTCTCGTATCTAGTGACCATTATTTTCCTCCACTTGTTAATTAAATATGAAACTATAGCCTCATTTTCTACCACCACAATTTTCTCCCCTGTAGCATGGAACGTGTTCACCTAATAATGAGTATTAAAAGCTTCAACACTAACTTGAACCCTTGAAAAATGATAATCCCTTCATCTAATCACTGCAAATTTCATAAGAGGACATGGGACACAACATGATTAATAATGGACTAAAGATAAGGGGTTAAGGATATGACTTGGATGCAAAGAAAGACACAAAGAAACCACAATTAACAAAAACCACCAACTAATTAGACATAGATAGATGGGATGGAAAAGCTCAACCATGTGGCACTCAAGGAGATAGGGAAACATAAATGAGAAAAAGAAGGCTAAGAGGATATAGACCAAGGATGACAAAGGGAGAAATATTCCTAACCACATTAAGGAAAGAGGAGGACCAAAAGAAACTTATATAAATAACAAGGAAAGTTAAATGTTTTTTTCAAAATAACAAAATTTTTTAATGTAGCTGAGCGGAAATAAAAAACCACCACCATCATGGTTGGGGAAGGCACCAAATACAAACGAGAATAATGAGAAATTATGGGAATTAACATCAGTGAACTTAGACTAATAGTGTGGTATTTTCCTTAACCACTTTCAAATAAATGCCAACTATGAGGTCCATACAAACTATCCAAGGCTTGCAAGATCATGATAGGATATAGTGATAGCATCTTGGGAAGGATCATCAGTGTATGGAAGATCTAGAGAAACCACACATTGTGAGGTGGGGAAGCTATTTGTAAAAGTACTTTTAAGGCACTACTCTTAGATCATTAGGGATGGGATTATGGAGAAGACCTATAGTATCTAGTTTGTTTCTTAGCTTCTTTGTAGAACATTGAACATGAGAGGGTGTGGAGGATGTGATTTGGGAAAGGATTTTATCGGTGCATTCTAGACCACTTTCAAGACTCCAGTAGTGAGAAATGTTGCAAGGAAGAGGACCATTTTATAGATTCTCAGACATTTGAATGATCATCTACAATTTCCTTTCAATAATTATGCGAGAGAAACATTCACTAATAGATACTTGAACACCATACTCCGAGGCATAAGGTTCTCCAAACCCGATGAGTCTACAATTCTTCAAAGAATGGAGCCCTTGTTATTTGTACAGGCTCCATAAAAAGTTGCAGTGTCTAGGATACTCTTGGAGGAATAATAGAATTTCAATTTTATGAATCTATAAAGAGAAGCACTCCAAGAGTTTGCGATTATAAGAGAGGTTATATTTTAAGTAGGTTGAGGAAGAGCGCGTGAGGTAGCTTTTAAGGGATTCATTACTTATTTTAATATTTGTTAAGAAGTTTCTTCGGCATTTATGGCGTAATGCTGTGGATGGCTTCTTTCCTTTTCATGGTTAGGCTCAGGCATTTGCCACTAATAACCTCACAACCCATCGCCATTTGACATTATAAAAGTCCTGTTAGTTCGGTAGCCTCAAGAAAAACTCAAAGTCGGTGTTCATGACAGCGCAGAACAGCTTTAAGGGTTTCGTTCGCCAGTCATATAAGGGTACCGTGAGGGTCTATTCTCCGGAATAATTGGCGGAGAAAGTCGATTTTGTCATCGTACACATCTGCCAACCACTAAAGCTAGTTTTTCTAAATTTAAAAAGTTTTTATATGTCGTTTTTTTGCCTGACTGTCGAACAACCTGAGGTCGACAATTTTAAGTAATTTTCTACTTTGGCAAACAGGAAGCAATCCATTGGTGTCTCAACAAGTTTTCAAAACCAATTTTAATATAGTATCTAATCATATTGTACTAATAAAATTCGCATCTAATTATATTGCATTAAAAAAAGTGCAATTATGGCTGGCGGATTTGACTAACTCTCATGGTGTTTGAAAATTAGATCCATGGCTGGTCGGAAGTCGACTCAATTGGCTAATTACGCGAAGTAAAATTTTCTCAAACTCATTTCGTATAATTCATTATATTTTGCATTAATGTTTTTTTCATTAGCATTATGAAATGAAGGATTCCCCTTTTTTTTGGCCTTCGACTGGCATA